>JACEIK010010254.1:20203-43837 GCA_018107945.1 Datura stramonium
CCAGTCTTATGGGGGCCATGTAGGGTTCTTGTTTGTATACTTACTTGTTAGCTATACTTCAGGTTGTGAGGCTATTCAAGTTATAACTCTTATCCTTCCTATTGATTACTTTTAGGTCTTTTATCAGTTCTATTCAGTCATTTTCATTACTACCTTACATATTAAGTACATATTATACTGATACCCATCTATGAGGCGCTGCATACTTACCTGCAGGTGCGGACAGATGTGTTTCAGGACCTTCTTAGCAGTCAGCCAAGGTGAGCGGAGCAGTCAACTCCTTTCCTCTGGAGTTGACAGTTAGAAAGGTTTGCTCTTTTTTTTTGTACAGCTTTTGGGTAGGTCAGGGTCCTATCCTTATCACTATTCCACTCTTAGAGGCTTGCGAACTACAATTTTTAGTTGTTGATTTTGTCCATGTGGGGCCTATGTATGTTATGTTTCGTGTGTTGGCCATGTGGGGCCTAGTTTAGCTATCAGTTAGCAGCCTTGTCGGCTATAGTTTATATATGACTACCTATTTTCCTTTTATTATGACTTAGATAGCATGGTGGTCTTGTCAGCCTGCATAGGATCCTTTATTATTTGTACCTATGGGGTTAGCTATTTTTTACAGGATTTTTTTGTGGCCTAGTCAGCTCGAGGTTGTGTTTACAAATGAGATATAGCTGTTGTTTTTCTTGATTCTGTGTTGCTAGCAGGCACCAGAGTTGCATATGCCCGGCCAGGTCAGCCCAGGTCTTAATGTGGCATTAGGTGCCAGTCATGCCTTACAAGGTGGGGAGTGAAAAAATTGGTATTAGAGCAACGTCGTATCTTAGGGAGTCTGCAAGCCGTGTCTAGTAGAGTCTTGTCTGTGTATGTGTTGTGCAGCACATTCCATAGGCACTAGGCTACGAGGCATGATAGCATGGTTACCATCCTTCCATCTCCAATCGTGCTATAGCGCTATGTTGTATATGGTTGAGTTCCTAAGCTTATGTTATTTTGCTTATCTATAGAGAAAATTTCTGACACACGACAGACTATGACAGGTTGGGAGTTGGATACCGCTGCAGGAGAGGGCACTAGTAGAGTGCCACCGTCAGAGATGGCCTGACTAGAGGGCGAGGGGGAGAAATTACTTCGGTCTCTCCAGCATTATCTGCCATGCAAAGAGTCTCTAGAGAAGCAGATACATCAGTACCACCCTAATAATCCCTATACCATTGGATAAGGAGATTAGGAGCATGACTTACATGTTGGCTCAGATGATGGCTTCTCAGTGCCAGCCAGTGACACCAGTTGACGCTGAATCTACTAGAAGACCCAGAAGTTCAAGGGTTTGAGTGTTTCTTACCCTCAATCCTCTGCAATTAATGGGGACAGACTGCGGAGGGGATCCTCAAGACTTCCTAGATCAGTTATACAGAATATTTAGGGTAATGCATTCTACGGCCACGAAGTCAGTCGAGTTGGCGGAATTTCAGTTAGGAGACATAGTGGTGTTGTGTTACGAGATTTGGGAGAGGTCCTAAGTTAGAGACGTACCCCCTCCAACTTGGTCCAATTTTTCAGAGGCCTTTATATATCACTATTTTCCTCAAGAGTTCTGATAGGCCCAGGTGGATCAGGTCTTGCACCTGAAGCAAGGTACGATGAGCGTTCAAGAGTACGCAATAAGGTTTGACTATTTGGCTAGATATGCGCTAGCATATGTACATACCATGCCTGCTAGGGTACACTGGTTCATCATGGGGCTTCTTCCAGAATATGTGGAAACCTGTGTTACAACTACCTTATGAGAGTATGGACATTACGCAAATTAAGGATTTTTCTCAAATATCGAAGGGATTAGGCAGCATCAAGATAAGGTAGAAAGAGCGAATCAGGAGCAGCGCAGAAGGGCCAGGCCCACTGATCTGCAGGCAAAATTTCAGGGCGGACCCAAGCTGTGGATATCAGGTAGGCCACCTAGACCTCCACCTCAGCAGCAACAGGTTGGTAGATCAGATCGTTGCGGACAGTCAGGTCCCGGTGATAGTTTGCGAGCGTCAGGTTTCTAACCGTAGAGGGGATTAGATCAGAGCAAGCCCATTGCACTGCATTGCAGCATTTGCTGCCGAAGACATTTTAGGAGATGCATATGCGACTCTATTACTTCCTATACTTGTGGGCAAGAGGGCCATATGATGGGGGAATTCCCGACTAGAGATCAGGGTGACCTAGACTAGTAGAACAGGTCCTCAGCAGGATCACATGCTGCAGCACCTTCGCCAGGCGTAGGCCCTCAACTCCAACCAGCAAAGGTAAAGGCAGAGGTAGATCAGGGGCATCCAGTTCTGCCAGTGGTTCGGATCATACTTACTCCCAACCAGGGCAACAGGAGTCAGAGTTGTCACCAGGCATTATGACAGGTATGCTGGATATTTTTTTCTCACCCGGTTTATGCTTTAATAGGTCCAGGTTCTACCTTGTCTTATGTTACTCTGCTAGTAGCACAGAAATTTGGTATAATACCAGAATTTCTTCAACGACCATTTTATGTATCCATACCTGTTGGTGACTCTATTATTGCTAAAAAGAGTTTACTGAGGCTGTACCATAGAGGTTGTTAGTCGTAAGACTTTAGCAGACTTGGTGGAGATAGAAATGATTGATTTTGATGTAACTATGGGAATGGATTGGCTTGCACTATGTTATACCAATGTGTAATGTTGGACTAGGACCGTCCAATTTCACTTTCTGGATGAGGCGGTGCGAGAATGAAAAGGCAATACAGCTATGCCAAAAGGTAGGTTTATATCCTATTTTCGGGCAAGGGAGCTGACAACAAAGGGTTGTATTTATCATATTATTAGGGATTGGGATATGTAGGAAGAATCCCCGACTCTTCAATCCATTCCTATGGTCAGTGAATTTCAGATGTGTTTCCAAAGGAGCTTCCTAGTATTCCCCCAGAGCATGCGATCGATTTCTCTATCGACCTGCCACCAGGAACACAACTTATATACATCCCTCCATACTAGATGGCTCCTGCTGAGCTAAAGGAATTTAAATAACAGTTGAAATATTTGCTAGATAAGGGCTTTATCAGTCCTAGTGCTTCACCGTAGGGTACAAGAGTGTTGCTTGTGAGGAAGTAAGATGGCTCTCTACGAATGTGTATAAATTATCGACAGTTGAATGAAGTTAATATTAAGAAGAAGTATCCCCTTCCAAGGATAGATGATTTATTTGATCAGCTACAGGGGGCAAAATATTTCTCCAAGATTGACTTAAGGTATGGGTATCATCAAGCGCGAGTCTAGGAGAAAGATATTCCGAAGACAGCATTCAGGACCAAGTATGGTCATTTTGAATTCTTGGTCATGTCCTTTGGAATAAAAAATGCCCCAGAAGTGTTTATGGATTTGATGAACAACATCTTCAGGCCATATTTAGATCTATTTGTGATAGTGTTTATTGATGATATTTTGGTATATTCCCGCTCAGAAGCTGAACACAGAGATCATTTGCAAATAGTACTCCTGATTCTCATAGATCACCAATTATATGTGAAGTTCTCGAAATATGAGTTCTGGTTAATTTTGTAGCTTTCTTGGGCCATACTGTTTCAAATGTAAGTATCCAGGTTGACTCGCAGAAAATTGAGGCAGTGAATACGTGGTCTAGACCCATGACTCCCATTGAGGTCCGTAGCTTTCTAGGGTTAGCTGGGTATTATAGAAGGTTTGTGGAATGATTTTCTACCTTATCAGCACCATTGACAATATTGACTAAAAAAGTAGCTAAATTCCACTGGACCGAGGCTTGTGAGCGGAGTTTCTAGGAGCTAAAAAATAAATTGACATCTGCACCAGTATTAGACTTACCAGAAGGTTCATAGGGCTATGTTGTATACTATGATGCTATAGGCGTTCGGTTAGGGTGTGTTCTAACGCAACATCGCAAGGTGATTGCCTATGCTTTTAGGCAGCTAAGGAAGCATGAAAAGAACTACCCCACCCATGATTTAGAGTTAGTTGTAGTGGTTCATGCTTTGAAAATATTGAGGAATTATTTTTATGGTGTGCATGTGGACATTTTTACTGATCACAAAAGCCTTTAATATATCTTCACGCAAAAAGAGTTGAATTTACGGCAACATTGTTGGCTAGAATTGTTGAAAGACTACGATGTGAATATCCTATATCACCCAGGGAAAGATAATATTGTAGCCGATGACCTTAGCCGCATATCCATGGGTATCCTAGCCTATTTGAGGCCAGAACAGTGGGAAATGGCTCAAGAACTACACCAGTTAGCCAATCTAGCAGTCCGAGTAATAGATTCAGAGGATAATGGGGTTGTGATCTAGAATACAGTAGTATTATCTCTAGTTGCAGAGGTGAAGGAGCGGCAGTACGAGGATCCTAACCTAGTGAAACTTAGGGACAAGGTCCAACAGGGTGAACTATCGGCCTTTGAGTTAATAGGAGATGGTGTCTTGTGGTTCAGAGGTCGACTCTGTATTCCAGATGTAGTAGGGCTTCGCCAGCAATTATGGAGGAGTTACATTATTCTCGTTACCCACTTCATCCAGGTTCAAAGAAAATGCACCATGATATAAAGGAGATATATTGGTGGCCTGGAATGAAGAAAGGAGTAGCTGAGTTTGTAGCATAGTTCCCTAATTGCTAGCAAGTGAAAGTGGAGCATTAGAAACCTGGCAGAATGAATCAGAAGATGTTGTACCTATGTGGATATGGGAAGCAATTAATATTGATTTTGTTACAGGGTTACCTTGCGCCAGGCGTAAATTCAACTCCATTTGGGTCATTGTCGACGGACTGATGAAATTAGCTCATTTCTTTCCAGTTAGGACTATGTTTTCGGCTGAAGATTATGTTGTGTTATATATTAAGGAAATAGTCAAACTGCATGGCGTCCCAACATCAATTATTTTTTAAAGAGGGGCACAATTCACAACTAGATTCTGGCAGCAATTTCAAAAGGGTTTGGAGACGCAGGTTAACCTAAATACGACTTTCCATCCCCAAACAGACGATCAGGCAAGAACGCACCATTCAATTGCTTGAGGACATGCTACAGGCATGTGTGCTTGACTTTGGAGGGAGTTGGGATGAGCATTTACCCCTTATTGAGTTTGTGTACAATAACAGTTATCATTCTACTATTTCAGATGGCTCCTTATGAGAATTTATATGGACGAAAATATTGGTCCCCCATAGGATGGTTTGATGTAGGGGAATCAGGGTTGATCGGACCTGGTATGATCCATCAGTCAAAAGAGAAGGTGAAACTTATTAGAGAGTGTTTGCTAGTACCCCAGAGACTTCTGAAGTCCTATTCTGATGTTCAGCGTAAGGACTTGAAATTCAATGTTAATGATTGGGTATTTCTTAAAGTTTCACATATGAAGGGCGTGCTGAGATTTGGTAGGAAGGGAAATCTTAACCCTAGGTTCGTTGGCCTATATTGAATCCTTTGGAGAATAGACCGAGTGGCATATAAGTTAGAACTGCCATCAGGGCTAGATTTTGTTCATCCAGTTTTCCATGTGTCAATGCTATAGAAATGCATGGGAGACCCTCTCGGATTATTCTAGTGGAAGATGTTCAAGTCACTGAGGAACTGTCCTACATATTAACCCCAGTTGCTATACTAGATCGACAAGTTTGTAGGTTGAGAACTAATGATATAGCCTCCGTTAAAGTTCTATGGAGGAACAGAGGTGTAGAAGAGATGACCTGGGAAGCTGAGGACTACATGAGGTCAAAATATCCTCACTTATTTTAGGCTTGACCCAGAGTGTGCAGTTGAGGTGAGATTGTTGTTTAGTAATTGTTTTACTGCTTATATTCTCAGTACTGTTAGTTGTTCACGGTTATGGTATGGAGTTATGTTGTACCATTGCTTGTAGCATCCTATGAAATGCCTATGTGGGACTTTTCTGTGTTTCAGGTTTCTGGATAGTCCTTATCAAAGAGGAGACTCCACCGAAATTTTTCTATCAACAGTTAAAGGAAGTGAGTCTCTTAAGCTTAATATTTACATTGGAGGATGAATGTTCCTATGGGGGGATGATGTTAACCTCTTAAGTTTCTTTTTTTTAACCGATGCGTGCGTATGTATGTTGAGAGTTTTGGAGTACAACGCATATGAGAAAGGGCTTGGGGAGTGAACATATGAGCCCGGTGTCGAGTGAGCAGGAGGCTGGGGCCAAAGGCCAGGCGTATTGGGCACTGTGTCGTTATGTCAGCCTGGTGCAATGAACAACGCATCGCGCCCCTCTCCTTGCATGATGCGCAGTGCATTCCACCCCCTAGCCCAACTCTCTAACCCCACTGTCAGTGGATTCAACTTTCTTCAACACCCGTGACAAAATGTCCCCAATCTTCAAGCTACCTACATCACTCACTCCGAGCTGTCCTTGAGGTGATTCTTACTTTGGAGGAGATACATATGGGTTAGAACATCAGTGATATCTCTCTCCTTCGTGATTTTTCTCTCTATTCCCCCATCGATCATTTCTCTCCCTCCATCCTGGATTATCACGATTTCTCCAACCTTGATTCTCCTCCCTAGGGCGCCAAGGGCTGTGATTGGCACCTTGATAGCCAGGGAGAGAACCCCCCAATTGTCCTGACATGTATTGACACTCCTCCTCGTATCACGGCGATGAAGTGTTATCATCAAATTGAGCATGGCTTTGAGCACCTAAAACATTCACACTCTTTGTACTAGCTCCCATCACATGTTTTGTCATCAACTGTTGTTGGGTCATCATTTTGGAAAGAGTTTCATCACTATCCTCATCTCTCTTCCTCAACTCCGCACTCATAAGATTTGAGGCAGCACCACTAGAAGATACCTCTACTTCTCTAGTATGCCATGCTTGATTAGTCTTCGTCATTCTATCAAGTAATGCCTTGGCTACTCCATAGGGTTGATCCATGATGGATCCCCATGCCAAAATTATTTGCCACAGACTTATTGATAGAATCCAATGAACTATAGAAGCTTTGAATTAGAACCCCATCGGGTAAGCCATGGTTTGGATAGATGGCTACATTTTTATTAAACCTCAACCATGCTTCATGGAGTTATTCCCCTGCAAGTTGTTGAAAGTTAGTAATTTCATCCCTAAGTTGCAATATCCTCGAGGGAGGAAAGAACCAATCCAAAAATGCTTAAATGAGTTCATTCCAAGAGGTAATAGACCCGGGAGGCAACTCCTCCAACCAAGTGGTTGCTTCCCCTGTTAGTGAATATGGGAAAAGTCTCAATCTGATTGACTCTTGAATGATATTTGTAATATTGAAGGGTTGGAAAATATCCAAGAAGTTGTGGAGATTTTTGTTTGCATCCTCACTATGCATTCCACCGAACATCCCCTTTATTTGAAGTAAGTGCAACATTGTACTCGTCACATGGAAAATCACATTCCATACCGAAGGAGGTAGGCAAATTGCACCCGCTACATTGGGCATCACGGGGTCATTATCCTAATGATCCATATGCTAGTCCACTAAATCTTCTCCTTGTAGTGAGTGCTGGCTCATATAAAGTTCAACCTAGAAGGCATCAACCACAACTGTAAACTCAAACCAGTTAAGATGCAAGATCTATTCAAAATAACAATAACTAGAGGCAATCAAACAACATTCTCCGACAATGGCGCCATTTTTTCTAACTTCCCGATTATACTCTTCTTTACGAAAGAATGTACACAGTCATTGTTAAAATAAATAAATCCGACAAGTATCGAGGTTGAATCGCACAAGGAAAGTCAGCTGATCACACAATAGTCATATATTAAATTGAACTAATTCGCATCAATGGTGTAAGACAAATAAGTAAAATTAGGGGGAATCACGATTTGTAAAATAAAATATGGATTTGCACACTAAAAACAGGGGCAAACAATAGAAAATACCAAAGGAGAGACTACTAGGAGTGTGATATTGATAGGTGTGTCATTGGATTAGATTTGCTAATAGCTCTTAGTTTTACTCAATCGTATAATTAGTTGCAGATTATGTGGAATCTTATGTTTCTCAACCATATAAATGCCTTATACCTCGGGTTTTCTCAAACCCAAAGTTTTCTTTTCACAACAACCACATCAACTTGGGTACGAATCTACTAATTCTAGCTTTAATTCTTAATGATTGTGTAATAATGGGTTTTGGCTATGTCTAGCAAAACCTCCACATAATTACCACCTAATTACCCATTAGTATTTCCTCACCCATACTTTAAATTCCTTTTCAAGCAAAATTAAAGTAAGGAAATGCAACCCACATTTGCAACTATGAGTATTCAACTTAAAACTTAGAGAAAACACTAAAATTATGCCAATTGAGTATATGTAAGATCATATACACTATACTCAATCAAAATCAACCCCAATCATTCACACTCCCCTAACAAAGAATTTAGCTACTCATGTAAGTAAAGTAAGACATTGCATTCAACAACAATTCAATATACATTCACAAACTGACTAAGAAAAATTCAAGGAAGGTCTAAGCTCCAATAGAGATTTTTACCTTCTTAATGAACAAGATGAGTCTTTCTCTCTGTATTTATCTCTACTTTAATACAAGCCGACTAAACAGAATAATCAATTACCTCTACAATGAAATGTTCAGTACCTTTTTGAGAGGTACAAAAATATGGTACAGATTTGCTCCTCTTTTCCTATGCTTGGCATTTTTACCCCTTGCTGAAGGGAGTCACTTGCGTTTCACCGGCGAGCTTGTCCGTAGGCCGTCAATCAGTCATAGCTGAAGGACAGTGAGATTTTGAGTACTTCGGTGCACTAATAGTTTGCTAGTGCTAATCTGTGGACCGCCGATCGGTCAAAGATGATGGCTAGAAAGTTCTTAATCACTTCAGCATTGGCACCAGTGCTTCCCCGGTGCTTATATATGATCTGGCGGTCTGCATCCTTCCTCAACATAGTAGACAATTACGGTTCACCAGCGTTTCGCTGGTGTCCTCTGGTGGAGCGCTGATCCTCTACTTGATTTTTATGTTTTTTGCTCAAATTTCATTATTTTTTCCATTCAAGTTAAGTACCTTGATCAAGGATAAAAGGCATAAGATCCACCTAATTAACTTGAAAACTAAGAAAAAAACTCATGTTTAAAAGCCTAGTGAGTTGGTAAATTACCAACTCGTCAGTTGTTGGGCTAGGGATAGCCAAAACCCATAGTTATCCACCTATTAGATATTTGAGGCTAGAAATAGCTTAAATCTGACCCAAGTCATAGTGGGTGAATTTTTTGGGACCTTGAGGTTTGGAAAACCCGAGGCAAAAGGTACCCAAGTGGTTGAAAAACATTGGGTGCCACCTTGTCCATGACTATTTATGCTTATGAGAAATAATTTGATTTTCTAGTTAATTTCAATCCAATTGAAGCCCCATAAATAGGACACCCCTGGCCCTTTCTCATATTGTTCATTCAATTTGGTTGCCTTGCTTTAATTGGTAGTTGATTTTAATTCAAATTGTGATGTCACTTTCCTCCAACATTTGTGTTTCCATTATTAATGCATAGATGCAATTTAGTTCAATTTAATAGACAACTTTTGTGTCATCCAATCACTATTCCATGTGGATTAGACCCTAACTTTTAGTTGGGTATTTATATTGCGACGATCTTTTAGAATTGAAGTTTTAAAATGACGCATGCTACTTCTGAAAATTTCCATGCCCATTTCCCCCATCTCCCGATTTGTGATTTCCTTTTGCTTAATGATTCTTATAATGTTGGTATGTTGGGAGTTTGAATAGTTGAATAATGTTGGGGAGAGTAATTATTTTGTAGAAATTTCTTATAAAATAGTGTGCTTGATATAATGGTTGGGGGTGAAGTATGAGTAACCCCGATTGCTTAAAATCCACGATCTGACCGATGATAGATCGAGTAACATCATTCTTAACGGTGAATTGTAATTTTCCTTTTGTTGTGCTATGTGGGTAAGTATCTGATGATGTGAGGGTGTTTGGATAAGGCTTGTATTGAACATGGTTGATGTTGTTCAGATTTGGGATGAGCTATTCTGAATGGCATGGTCACCTATGAGTCGCCAGTCAGGCCCGACAAAACGCTGACTAAAGCAAAGGTTTGGGTGTGAGGATTTAGGCAACTAACTAGGACCTGCATTTCACTGGTATTTCATGGATCATGACTGGCAAAATGTTGGTGTAGTGCCGGTATGTTGAAATTATGCCTAGGTGTCTACCCAAGCCGACGGTTCAGCTACGTCTAGCCGGTCGTAACCAGCATTTCGCAGTTATGTCGCGGTGCTACTAGTGTATGATTTAAACATTTCATTTTTCTATCATCCAATTTTTATATTATTATTTCAGCTTCATTTACTTTTCTCTTTTAATTTCATATCATTCAAAAATACAAATAAATAAGATTGTGTGATACTAACATTTCTCTTGCAGCATAATGACTTCATCCAGGCCATGAGAAAAGGGCAACGCATCTTGCACATCAAAAAGTAAAGGCAAAGGGAAGGCCAAGGCAGCCCCAACCCTTGCCAACACTAGAGAGGCCATCATTTCCTGTGTGCCTGACTTGAAAGAACACTTTGTCATTTGTTAACGAAGGAAAATTACAACGGAGAAGTAGTTTGATCTGATGGGGCTAGGAATGATTTCCTCAATATCATTGCCTAATTCAATCACCACCAATGGCATCTCTTTGCTGAGGCACTCTCAAAGTATTACACCAATATTATGCCAGAGTTATATGTTTTGTATCAAGCATGCCAAGAGGCAATGAAGCATAAGGGGAAGATTGATGAGTTTCCCTACCTTCCCTTAGTTAGGGTCTAATATGTGGAGATCGATATTACTCCAGTCGCCATCAATGCATTATTTTAGGCTGATGAGATTGATGCAGGAATTGAGTATGCAGAAAGAATGGCCAATAAAGAAAATCAGTTCCACTGGATTGCTCCAATCATTGCCAATGGTCAACCCTTATGGGCCTCCATACGGGGTAAGATCTCGTGGCATGATCTCAAGTTCGAAGAAAAGTTATGGCTGGAGTTTGGGTGTATGGCTGAATTATTCCATCAAAGAATGACCAAAGAGTGAACTTGGAGGCAGCCATACTCATCACCTATATCATGACAGGGGTGCCCATCAACTTCGGAGAGATTTTGGCCACCCAAATGAAGTGATAGGCATATGCTGTGCTTATTTCCCAACTATGCCTCTATGCCAGGGCGCTGTTATTCCCTAACGAGTCTCCCAGCTCACCCATCAGTGTAATAAATGTGGAAAGTAAAAGGGATATTGAGGAATCTAAGGTGAAAAAAATGTAGTTACAAGAGTTTGAGACTCCCAAGGGCTCCGCCTCTCCTGACGAAGAGGAAACCACCATTTCTCCCGACCTCAATATGCCACACCCCGAGACATCGGAGCATTCATTTGGAGAAGCACAGTTTAGGGTGTCTTCACCTCCTTCCACATTCTTTCGCCCAAGAGGAGTATAAAGGCTAGTTGAGATGACACAATCTCATGAAAGCCAACTTCAAAAGCTAGCCCAAATCTCCCGGCTCGTATCGCCAGAATAGTGAAGAGGGAGATAAAGAATATGTTTGACAGCTTGACAAAGCTTCGCTCCCAAGTATATATGGTGGAGCGAGCTGTCTCTTCTCTTTGAGAAGAGGTGCGGGAGTTGAGGGACCGAGCACCAATGGCAGGCCTGAACTTGAGTGCCTTTGATGCAACCATGGTTTCCCCCTACACAATTCGGGCCCTATTGATGATCTCTTTTAGGGTTTATATGGGGAGGATGAACCACTCTTGAGTGGCCTTGATGAAGTTGAAGAAGACGATGATGAGGACGAGGAGTTGTTGCTTCAGGGAGTTCCTACCACCCTTTCTATTCTTCATATTTAAATTTGGGACAATGTACATTAATGTCTTGGGTGGGGTGTGTATCCCTTTTGTTTGTATTTTGTTGGTCTTTGTGTTTCCCTTGTCGGGCTAAACTTCTTATACTTGGGTTGGTTGTTAGTTTTAAATTCTGATTAAATGCCCTTGTCGAGATTTATGTTTAAAAAATTATTGTTTGTTGAAGTGTTAGTGCCAATGATGGGTTGTTTTAAATTGCAAATGTTGTTGATCCATGTTTTGATTATCACCTTTGTGCATATAAGTTAATAAATAAACTCCATGGGTTTTATTTATGCCACAGTTCTTTCCCAAGGAACGATTTTCTTTTCTTTTCTTATTTTTATTGTCAATGGGGTGGAATTTCCCAATGATAGATTGAGAGGCGACTTTCTTAAGGAAAAATGCCGAATGTAGAGTTCTTTTTTGAGTCATAGATTGCAATGGCTTCTGAGAGGTACCACCAAAACTTCTTAAATGACATGGTAGTTAAAAATGACTTTTGAGAAAGAAAGGAGGATTTGAATTTAAAAATTGAGTACTCATTTGTCATAAGTTACACATTCTTTTTTGGCTTCTTGATTGACATGTTATCTTCTTTTATGACTCTTCATGTAGTGATGAAAATGGTGTGAACCCCTAGGAGGGTCATGCTTTGTGGGAAAAGTTTTAGTTTAATTCTCTTGCATAAATAATTGTCTAGAACTTACCCCAAGTGTAACTCAAGGAAAAATCCTAGATGTAGTTGTACTTAGAACATTATTTTAGGCTTTATTTTTATAGCTACTTCACCCATATGACCTCTTTGAGTATGAATCCTTGCTAACCAATGTTGAGCCTTTGAATCTTTTCCTTCAGAACCACATTACAAGCCTATTACCCCTTTTGTAATTCCTCTTTGGCAACCCATCCTCCCTAGTGCTAGGTTTGAGAAGAGATGCAAAAAAATGATGCTTGAGTCCTAAAAGTGTGGGAATAGAAAAGGAAAAGATGAGGCAAAAAGCTTACGTTTTGGGGTTGCAAAAAGGAAAATGAAAAAAAAATTAATGTGAACTTCAGTGCGTAACTTAAGCACCGAATTTTGGAAAGGTGTTGCCTCATGCTTAAATGAGATTAAAAGTGGTAACCAAGGAGAGATAAGGATGGCTCTTATGTCAAAAATGAAAATGATGTTCAAGGTGAGTCCTCTCAATGCTTGAAAAATTAAAAAAGGACAATGACCAGTGATGTGAACAAGTTGTGTGTGACTGGGTAGGGGATTTAACTTGTAAAAATTGCGCATTGAACTGTTAAACTTGAGTTACGAGTTTTGATTAAAAAGGGGAGGAATAGGTAATTATGAAACATGATAACTTCATGCCTAGACTTGGGGAATTTTGAGTACCCAACACTAAATTGAAATCTCCTGGAAACTGAACAAAAAATAAGGCAGGGACTGGCTTCACAAGACTACCTATGCCTCGTGGTTTCATACTACGACTCACATGATGGCTCGTTGGGAATTGGTAGTACTCTGCTGGAACAGTGTGTACTAAGACCAANGTGGTTTCATACTACGACTCACATGATGGCTCGTTGGGACTGTCCCAAGCCATATTTGTAATAATCATGAGGTGTGAATCCTCGTACGGCTCATGGTTTACTAGTACGAGTCATACTTGGCAGTCATACCAATAATCTGAAAAGGGTCAAGTCCACAAGTGACAGTACGATCCTTCCTACGACTCGTGGAATCGACTTACGGGTCGTACCATGTGTTGTTCAAAAATACAGAACATTTCTTTTAAAGGGGCATCCTCATAAGACTCATGGAATGGACTGTACCTCATGGTATTAGTCATACCTCAAACGCGTAACATTGACTTAAGATATTACGAGTATCAGTACGAATCGTACCTCCAAAGTACGACCCATAATAAATTATGGAGGAATTTTTCTTGCTTTCTTTTTATCAGATTTAGAATTCTAACCCTCTTTCCCTATAGGAATAATGACGCAGAAATGAAAAGAATTTAAGGCAACTACTTAGAGGACATTGCTTGATGAAACCTCCGAATCCGAACAAGAGGGAAACTCCCCTAGTGGTTCATAAAAGGAATACCGAGTTGATACTTCTAATACTAACAGGACCCAAACCACAGGATGAAGGCTAAAGCCCAGGCCATGGAAGCCACTGCCATATCTGCTGGTGCTCCCTAGTCTAAGGAGGGAGTAGAGGAAAGATCCCAAGAGTCCAGAAGCAACTCAATGAAGAAGAAGGGTCCGAGGAGGCCCAATCTGGAGATGCAAGTAGTGAGTCTAGATCATACGAGGAGGCACTCAATACCGAGCAAGAGAAGACTACACCTAGGGAGAATCGCACCATTCGGTGGAGAGTACCAGGAGCCCAGGAAATATATGAACAGGGCATTGCTCTTACCGCCAAGAACAAACCTAGGTGGAGCATTCAAGAAGAGCCTCGGATCCTCATGAATTCATTGAACGAGGTGGAGGAGTAGCATCTATGAATTTGATTGGATGGCTATGACCCGGATCGATACACTTCAAAAATCTTCCGGGAGTTCTATGCCTATTATTTGGCAACCATGGAGAAGAAAGCAAAAGAGTTTGCCCAAGTTGGGGAGCGTCATGGTTACAGGACGAGAGGTTGATATATCCGAGCGCACTATCTCTCGGGTATTTTATGGGCCTAAGTTCATACCACCACATCCTACACCAAAATATGACTATCGGGTGGAGGCTTTGAAACAGATCAAGCAGCTTGGTTTTGACGAGAGGCAGAGGCAGATTCAATGGTGGTCTAGAGAGATTGTTGGGGTAAAGAAGAGGCAGAATGGTTAACTAGCGGAAAGTAGGTTAGAAAGAACTCTTTGATATTTATCGAAAAAGCCTATTTGATGCTAGTGCGCCAGTAGTTGGCCCCAACAGTAAATGATAATACCCTCAGCACAGACAGAGCAATTGTAATACCCCAAAAGTACCTAAGATCAGACATGAGGGTTCAAGTGAAGAAAATATGAAAATGTGGCCTGGGCCATAGGACAATTCATCCAGTGATGTAATACCTCGGAAGTGCCTAAGACTAGAATTGGGATTTGAAATGAAAAGTAGCAGAAAATTTGAAAATTTTTCTCAGAATGACTCATTGTATGGGTTGTTGGTGGGACTAATGACCCGTTGGAGGTGCTCGTGGTGAGAATATTCAAAGTAGGCTGGGAAGTAATGGGTCTCAAAATGACCCATTGGTTGAAATAATGGATTTATGGAATAAGTCATTAGCAGGATAGGAGCAGTGGTGACTATGAGTCGTTTTAAGTGTCTGTTGGGATAAATTCTAGGATTGGAGAAGTGGTGATGATGATTGGCAATGACGAGTTGTTAGAGCTTGTAACGACTCATCCTGTCTGATCGTGGTAAGACACCTAACACAGGAAATAGGGATGAGACAACGTGAGAAGCAACTACTCGTGGGAGCTAGTAACGATCTATTAGACCAGTCCTGGTCACTAACAGTGTAGATTTTTTCCTGGTTTTTCATTAAGGGTACATTCATTATTCCTAAATTCTAAGGTCCTAAACTATGCCATTTTAAGTTCAGTTAGCAAGGTTTTAAGGGGGATAAACCTATTCTAAGAATACCCATTCCATGCATGCGACCTAGAACTTTCCTTGAAGATCAAGTTTGAAGAATTTCATCAAATTCTCTCTAATTTCCTTTGGGCTTTCAAGTGGGAGTGTGAAATTTATTTAACCAGGTATGCAAGGTTATGAATGGGAGTTTCCTTTCATTCCCATTCCCTAGATTATTCTCAATTATATGGATTTCAATCTAGACTAAAATTTCATGATCTTATGGGGGTTATTCTAATTCTAGTGAAATTCGCAATGATCTATTTATGGGTCAATTCTCTTCATGTATCAAACTATATTTTATGATCTTTGGGTAGATTTTATAATTATTTTTATTATTAATTTATAGTTTCAACTTCTAATAAAAATATGCCCAATTATGCAATCTTCATGAAAATTCAAGTTGTGACTCTATTATGATTTTGATATCATCAAGTCTAAAATTATGATTTATGATTCATATTAAAATTTCTCTTCAAGTACTCATCATGGATTTATTTGTATCAAGTAAGAATGTTTTACAACTATGCATGGTTTTTATGATTTATGAATTTATGACTCTTGGCCGATTCATGGGCCCTTAATAATGGATAATCATGTATTTCAAGTTGGATCCATCATTTATTTATTTATTTGGCCCTAAACTTCATGAATGATTTTATGAATATGATATGAGCCCTCATGTGCATGTTTTTGGGATTAGTGATTAGCATCGAGTAGACGGGGCATTCAAATCTAGGTTTATATATGTTTATTATTGGATCCCTTTGATATCACCATCCATGCACGTCCACCTTCTTGGCAAGTCAGGGACGGTCTTGACCACTTGGGCGAAATAGTGAGACATCATGTTAGGATCTACCATGATGGTGTTGGTTAAGACGAGTCCTCCCATTGTTCCTCATAATTTATACATGGTTATGTTTATGTTACTTTAGTTCAAGTCATGTTTAATGAAGCTTTTCTCCTATGATATGATTATGACTGATTTATGTATGTTTTGAAAACCTTTAGCCCTTATGTTTATGCTATGATATTTACTTTATGATCATGTTGTCCTACTCTTATAAACTCTTATGTATTTTAACCGTCCATTTTTACTTACCTTGCATACTCAGTACATTTCATGTACTGACCGCATACTCTATGTTGTATCATTTCATGATACGAGTATGAGGGATCAGTCTCAGCCACTTCATTAGCCCCTGCTTCCTTCTCAAACCTGCCCAGCCGGTGTTGGTGAGTCGTCATCCTTCGAGGATGTTCATTCATCTATAGTTGGTTATGTTCTTTCAGTTTCAGACTTTATCGAGCTAGTTGGGGGTGCTTTCCCATCATCTCATCAGTTATGTTAAAGGCTTTTCAGATATTATGTAGAAATCAGCTTATCGTTGTTGATTCAGTTTTAGCTTGATATATATATATATATGTATAGACTTCTTCTTTATAATGTTGAGTTTAGATGTTATGTTCATGTCATGGATCGACTTGGAGCCTCTCGGGCTTTCTTGTCCTGTGTCTCGATCTGGGTCTATGTTCGAGTCGTGACAAACTTTGTATCAGAGCATTAGGTTTTGAAGTGTCCTAGGGTGTTTTAAAGTCGCATTTAGTAGAGTCTTTTTCATGGGTGTGAAGCGAGCCACACTTATGACGAAGAGGCTATGAGACATTTAGGAAATATTCCCTTCTTTCATAATCTATGTCGTGCGATGAAATGTCTCTCTATCCTCCTAACTCATGCTATACGCGTTTGCAAAATCATTCTTCCTCGCTGAGTTAATGGAAGAAGAAAGGGGAATGGAAATGGCCATGAGAATGGCAATGGAAATGGGCACCAGCAAGACCCACCATCCCATGAGGGGCATTTACCCGAGCAGGTTGCCCACGCTAAGTTCAGGCCAGCCATACAGATGCTAGCTTAGGCCTTAAATGCCCAGGCAAATCAACAGGTGGTAGCGCATGTATCTCAGAGTGGGAATGTGACAGCGGAAATAGTCAAAGATTTTCTGAGGATGAACCCTCCGGAGTTTCTTGGATCATAGGTGGACGAGGATCCACACTAGTTTGTTGATGAGGTTTTGAAGTTCACCCAGATCATGGGGGTGACCGTAGAGTAGTGCATCGATCTAGCCTCGTATCAGTTGAAAGGGGCAAGGCATGTCTAGTTCAAGCAATGGAAGGATATTAGGGTAGATGGTGCAGACCCTATTAGTTTGGAGGAATTTCATGCTGCATTTATGGATCGGTTCTTCCCACTTGAGATGAGGGAGATTAAAGCAGCAGAGTTTGTGAACCTGAAGCAGGGTAAGATGATAGTCCAACAGTATGCTTTGGAGTCCACTTATTTGTCCAAGTATGCACCAAAGCTAGTGGCTGATCAGAGAGCTCGTTGAGCAGGTTTGTACATGGAGTGGTGGACGACCTGGAAATGGATTGTAGGATCGCCATGCTTCATCACGATATTGGTTTTCCCCGGATGGTTTTGTATGCCCAAAAAATAGAGGCGGTGCATCTGAGAGAGAGAGAGAGAGAGGCCAAGAGTGCTAGGAAAGACAGTTATGGGCTCTCTAAATAGAGATTGGGAGGTAGACATCGCTAGCAGTCTCATCATAGGTCATTAGCTCTAGCACCATCATCGTCCAGTGCACCGTCCAGACCACGAGGTGATCAGAGTAGTAGAGCCTTAGGTTTGAGGGGCCAGAGTATCATATGAATAGAGTGTACTTTCCAGGGTTGGTGAGGAATGAATCATATAGCGGAGTTCATGATTGGTTCGGATATCTGTTTAAGGTGTGGTAGACCCGGGCAGAGGCATTGGGAGTGTCCGTTGGCTAGAGAGGGTGATGGTAGAGGTCATACTCAAGTTACCATCTCAGCAGCAGCACCAACATGCCTAGCTCAGCAAGGTGCATCCACTAGTGCAGGTGGTGGCCAGCGCCAGAACAGGGTTTATGCCCTTTCATCTCGACAGGAGCAGGAGACTTCCCCAGATTTGGTTACCGGTATGTTACGAGTATTCCCCCTTGATTTTTATGCATTGTTAGAACCATGGGCTACTTTATCTTTTGTGATGTCATATGTTGCTAGATTTTCGCAGTCAGTCCTGAGATTTTATCAGAAACCTTCTCAGTCTCTACTCCAGTTGGTGATTCGATTATAGCTCGACAAGTATATAGAAATTTCCCTATCACAGTCCTTCAAAAAGTCACCTAAGCAAATTTAGTAGAGCTAGCCATGATCGATATTGATGTCATCTTAGGGATGGATTGGCTACATGCATGTTATGCCTTAGTCAATTGTAGAACCCATGCAGTAGAATTCAGATTTTCAGGTGAGCTAGTCCTAGAGTGGAAGGGTAGTTTAGCTATACCTATAGGTCTCTTCATTTTCCACCTTAAGGATAGAAAGATGATTTCTAAGGGTTGTGTGTACCATCTAGTTAGTCTTAAGGATGTTACATCCGAAAACCCAACTATCCAATTAGTTCCTGTAGTGTGTGAGTATCTAGAGGTGTTACCAGATGATTGACCGAGAATCCCTCCTAAGTGGGAGATCAATTTTGGTGTTTACCTACTCCCCGATATGCAGCCCATATTCATTCCTCCTTAAAGACTGGATCAAGCTAAGATGAAGGAGTTAAAGGAGTAGTTGAAGGATCTCTTAAACAAGGGTTTCATCAGACCGAGCAAATCCCCATAGGGTGCAGCAGTTCTCTTTGTCCAAAATAAGGATGGTTCTCTTCGTTTTTGTATTGATATCGGCAATTGAACAAGGTCACCATCAACAATAGGTATCCTCTCCCCAAGACTAATGATTTGTTTGACCAGCTTCAGGGTGCTAAGTTCTTTTCAAAGATAGACATTAGATCCGAATATCATCAACTTAGGGTTCGGGAGAGTGACATTCCTAAGATAGCCTTTAGGACTTGGTATGGTTACTATGAGTTTGTAGTTATGTCTTTTGGACTAATGAATGCTCCTTTAGCTTTCATGGATTTTATGAACAGGGTGTTCAAGCCATGTTTGGATATGTTCGTGATTCTGTTCATAGATGATATTCTCATATACTCTCGGAGCGAGGAGGAGCATGCCGCTCTTTTGAGAGTGGTGCTACAGACTCTTAAGGATCACCAGTTAGATGATAAGTTTAGCAAATGTGAGTTTTGTTTGAACTCAGTGGCATTTTTGGGTCATGTGGTGTCAGGTGAGGGTGTACAGGTGGACTCTCAAAAGATAGAAGTAGGTGAAGAATTGGCCTAGACTAGTTAGTCCTTTGGATATCAGGAGTTTCTTGGCTTTAGCTTGTTATTACCGGAGATTCATTGAGGGGTTTTCATCCATTGCAACCCCAATGAATAAACTGACCCAGAAGAAAGTGAAGTTTCAATGGTTGGAGGCTTATGAGAAGAGCTTCCAAGAGTTGAAGACACGACTCACCTCAGCACCAGTATTTACCCTACTTGAGGGCACCGACGGGTTTGGGGTATATTGTGACGCTTCAAGGATCAGCCTTGGTTGTGTATTGATGTAGAACAATTAAGTTATAGCCTATGCTTGCAGGCAACTTAAGGCCCATGAAAAGAACTACCAGATTTATGATCTCGAATTAGCAGTAATAGTGTTTGCCTTGAAGATTTTGAGACACTATCTGTACGAGGTTCATGTATATGTGTTTACAGATCACAAAGTCCTACAGTATGTGTTTATCCAGAAGGATCTAAATATACGGTAGAGGAGATGGTTGGAGCCTCTGAAAAAGTATGATATTAGTGTCCTTTTTCATTCGACAAGGCAAATGTGGTGGCAGACACTCTTAGTAGTCTTTCCATGGAGAGTGTATCTCATGTAGACGAGGAGAGGAAAGAGTTAGTAAAGGATGTGCACCGACTTTCATGACTAGGAGTTCGTCTGGTTGATTGGACGAATGAAAGTGAGGAAGTGAGAAGATAGAAATGAAGTAGTAGATGCGTATGAAGAGTATTATTTGTGAATTCTTATAAAGTTTCAGAGAGCAATTCTTAGGATCAAACTCTTGATTTCATCCATAGTTCTTGAGATTGTTCTTTCATGTTAAAATCTAGGTTTCTCCCTATTATTACTGTAAGTATTTAATTATGTGTTAGTCTATGAATGCAAATTATGATCTTACGATCATGAGAGGCTAACACCTCCACAATTAGGGGTTTTGGGAATCATGGTGGATTAATGAAATAGGGTTACACAAAAGTGATTCAAAACCAATGCTAAATGATTGTATTTTATTCTCTTCATCTTTAAACGTTTCTTAATGGTGTACAACGTTAGGACTTGCCCGAATTCTTCATTTTCTTGATCCTAGAGAAGTAGAGATTAGGAAAAAAGAATTACAATAAAACCTTATTCTTTATGATCATTGTATTAACTTGAGTTGTGGTAGAAGGATAGTTAAATCTGGAACATTCAGTGATTGAGTATATTAATCCAATAGGGATGAACCAGTCATTTGGATGAACCCTAGTTATCAATTCTGCAAGTAAGCATTTGGATTTTTCATGTGTATATACTCGAAGTAATTATGAACCCATGGGGAACACTTACCCTAGTTATTTACAAATCTTTATATCAATCAAAATTATGATCTTGTTTTAATATTATTTTCTTTGAAATCCCCCAATTTGGGGATAAATCACCAACAAGTTCAATTACCGACATTAGACTATATCTCATCCTATTCCCCGAGTGTTCAATCCGAACCTCTTTTTTGGGTTCTTTATTTACAACGTATGCTTCATACATTGACAGAAAGTGTGAGTCTGAATGTTATCAAACCGCACCGCTAATATCCAGCTTATCGATCTCAGGTTGAAGAATAACGGTGTTGGAGGGCAAATTGTTCTATCTCCCTCAGATACTATTGGAGCACGTGGAGCTAGAGGTTCTGGAGTTCTATCAGCAATGACTCGAACTCGAGTTGGACGGATGGGAATGTATGGAGAGAAAGAATCACTTTAAGCTTTTAATCTATCTCCCTGATCTGTAGAAGGGCAGCTAGTGCCCTTGTCAGCAGCAGTGCTAATTAATTTGTTAGCCATCTTCCTAGTCACATGCATACTATGATATAAAAACCCGATTTATATTTAAAATATTCTTATGAATCCACTCTATCGCCCAATCTATGAATGAAAGAAGAGAAACAATTCCTAAATATCTTGTAGCCTCCTGATTATAAGTATTGTGCATAACATTCCGATAAGTAAGATTCTACAAGAAAGGACTTGTGGACTCCCTGGAACTCATTTGCTCTGATACCAAGTTTGTCACACTTCAAATCTGGGGAGGCATGACTGGCACGTAGTGCTTACCTGAAAAAGCAACTGACTATATCTTAACTATAATCATAACATTCACGCCATTAAGACCCCTATCATAAACTATTATACGAACATAACATATGGACCGAAAAGGTAATAACTCAATAAAAATAAGAAAAAGCAAGATGACGAGGCTGCAACATAACTAAATGGAAAGCAAAAGGCCGACATGGCCATAAACTGTACTAAACAACCCACGACTGCTTTCATAAAGCCTCTAAGATAGTAGAATACTAAATGTTCAAGAAAGGGCCCTTTCTTACCCGTTATGTATGCATAAAAATTGAATATCATGCAAAGATGGATACTATACTAACTGCTTCTGAAAGAATAGAGCATCCTGACTCTATCGCTAAACTCACAAACTTCTATTACAACTGAAGATAAAAGCCTATACTTATACCTGAAACATAAATATAGGGTCCTTAGGGGATGGTATGTTAATATAAATGATATGTACTTTTATGTAAGGTTGAAAGCGATAATCATAAATAATAATCATAATGATAGTTGAATCAAAAGATAAGGATAAAGAAAACCTAAACTCTAGAACTTATAACCTGAATGTGAATCTATATTATATGTCAAAGTAGTCCTGTATATGCATGAAAAGCTATAACTACCTAATAGGCGGCCATTCGGTTGTAAGGTATGAGGAAATCTACCTAACCGATAACGACAGATGGGTTGCCAATCTTATAATCATCTACTTGACATATATGATAACAAGTGGTAAGGTCTATGGTAAATATTATCATTTTCCGTAGGTCTTCTGGTAGGGAATACATCAGTTATAGTCCTGTCTATAATCAAAAGGACCCATGCTATGCATATGTGTCATGTCATGTAATGGTATGTGATGTGTCTTGATCTTACGACACTTTCAATGCTTAAATTTAATAAAATATGCTAATACCAGGTATATTTAAATAGACATAATGTGTTTTTATTAAGTGTTGAAGAAAAATAGGTTCGAACAGTGAAGTGGGGAATGATTCTAAAATGGGCAAAGTGTGGACTGCCAGCAAGGTAACGAGTCATCACGTCACTGGATGACTCATTCCTTGAGCCATTAGTAGAAGAGGATATTGAAGTACAAAAAGTGGGTTTCGGACAGTGTTGACGACGGATTGACACCATGACTCATCATTTCTTGCCATGAGTCGTCAGGTGGGTCATGAGGACTGGAGGCTTAAATATGATCACAAAGCATGAGGGCCACAGCGAGAAGAGTAATGGGTCATCACATGACGCCATGACTCGTTAGTAGAAGTCTTCAGGTAAAAGTCCAAAAGTCAAGTGAAAGCATTGAGGGTGGTGACGGAAGGAGCAACGAGTTGTCATGAGACTAAACGTCTCATCACGAGCAGTCATGTCCAGTCGTTCAAAGTACTTCAAGTTTCATGGATCAGATGCAACGAGGGACATCATGACTTATCCAGTCACTTAATGAGTCATTGGGTAACCAGTCGTCCAGAGGGAGCTTCTTTTTATGTAAGAGTCGTCGCTACACTTCACGACTCGTTAGAATACCTAATGAGTCGTTGACACTACCAACCTACATTCCTTTTTAAATTAAGAAAGGATTTGTTTAGTGTCTATAAATATTTTATGTAGGTTTCCTTTTGCATTTTACGCTTTATTACGACATTCTACCATATTTTTCATTATTGCTGATCGACATTAAGGTTCATGAAACAACTTTCATAATTTTGTTCTTGAATTCAGTGATTCAAAACTTAAG
>JACEIK010010255.1:0-22417 GCA_018107945.1 Datura stramonium
ATAACTTTTAACTCATATTATCCCAACACATAAATAATGGCTTATGCTGCTCTTTCTTCACTTATGTATACATTGGAGCAACTCTTGAAACCTAACCAATCTTTGGTTTGTCGAAGCTATGCACAATAACATGTTGATCTATTTATCAAAGTATTTGTGCTCTGCAAATTTTGAAACTCTCAAGGTTATAGAAAAGAGGATCAGAGATGTAGTACACAAAGCATAAGATAGTGTTGATTCAAGCCTAAGAAGCATCATTCTAGCAGATTGCATATTTGTGCTCGCAAAATTTTGAAACTCTCAAGGTTATAGAAAAGAGGATCGTAGATGTAGTACAAAGCATAAGATAGTGTTGATTCAAAGCCTAAGAAGCATCATTCTAGCAGATTGCATAGAGAATCGACAGGCTTCTAAATTCTTCGAGGAAGAATTGCTAAGAGGGAAAAGATGTTGATTCTCTCAGAAAGAGTAAAAGGTGATCGAGTTTAATAAGCATGGAAGCAAATCAAGTAGAATTAGTACAACCCTCCTCACCAGAACAAAGTACAATTAGAGGGAAAATACTATTATTGGGATGGAGGATGACTTCACCATACTTGATCGCCTCACTTCCCAAACAAATGAATTAATTGTCATACCAATTGCTCGTATGGCGGTATAGGTAAGACAACTCTTGCCAGAAAAGTTTATGATGATTCACCTATTCGCTCGACGGATATACATACATGGGTCACTATCTCTGAAGAATTCAATGAGAGACAAATGCTTCTTCAAGTTGTCTCTTCAATTACTGGAAGCTATCAAAAGAAAATGAGTGATGACTAACCAATGGAGATCTACACAAAGGTCCTAAGTGTAAGAGATTTCTTATTATCATAGATGATATTTGGAGTATTGAGGCTTGGGACCAAATGCGAAGAATATTTCCAAATGATGACAATAAAAGCCGAATTTTGTTAACTACTCAGCTCAAATATATTGATTATGTCGCTGTCTTGATTTTCCACCCATATTAAGTCTTTTCTAAGTCTAGATGATAGTTGGAATCTATTCACCAAAAAATTATTCATAAAAGATCCCTGTCCTCCTTTATTAGAAGAAACAGGGAAGCATTGTACAACAATGTCGAGGATTTACTCTCGGTTGTTGTCATTGCTGACTTCTGGAAAATGGACCCAACGATGATAATTGGAAGAAAGTTGAGTGAGAATCTGAACTGCTTCTTGGTACGTGTGTCCGAATGGTGTCAATCAATTTTTTATTTGAGCTACAGTTACTTACCCCAATATTTGAGGGCTTGTTTTCTATGTTGGAGGTTTTCCAAGATAGGGCAATTGATGTTTCTAAGTCAGATAAGGCTATGGATTGCCGAGCACTGTGGCGGGAAAGAAGAAATAAAAGGATAGAATTGGTGGCGAGGAGTATCTCGAAGAGTTAATTGATAGAAGTCTACTTTTGGTTGGTACACTAGGGGATAATGGAAGGATGAGAGCTTGCAAAATTCATGATCTTCGCCAATTGTGCATGTCATAAGATCATACTCGAAATGTTGTGCATGTCATGAATGGAATGTCCTCGTGTCTCTAAGCTATAGATGATCAACGACGAGTTATTCTGTCTCTGAATGTCGAGAGGCTTATGTTTATGGTACAAGGGAATAGTAATTGTATTACAAGTATAACCTGCACCTTTTATTTCACGTCAGCTTTTCTTCACTTATGTATACATTGGAGCAACTCTGGTTCCAACTAAGGTTTAACTGGCCGTGAGTCGCAGCATTAAGAACATGTTGAATCCGCTTCATCAAAGTCTTTATGATCTGCAAGTTTTCCTTGAGGATACTACAAAGGAAGCCAAAGATATTGAAACTCCTACAAGTTATAGGAAAAGTGTAGAGAATAAAAGGTAAGAAAAATAGGAATCGGGAGACTCTCATTAGCCCAAGATCGTTAACTATGATCGAAAGATTCAAATTCAAAGAAGAGGAAGTTATAAAGGAGAAGAAGAATTTTATAGAGAACTTGTTACAGAAGAAGACTCTTGAATTGGCTGATTTTTTGCTGGTTGGCAATGTACTTGACTAAATTCTATTTATACTTGTCTATGGATGGTTCTAGATATTCTTCTAGATACATCTACAATAAAAATCTAGTGACTTTATCTTCTACTCTAAAATATCTAGATATTTTTAAGATAATTATTCTAGATACTACACTAGGCCATTCTAAAACTTAATAGGAAAAATCTATAATATTCCAAAATCAACTTTAATTTTTTCACACTTTCTTAAAGTGATTTTTTGTAAGTACCCAAGTTTGTTTATGGAAGAACTCAAATGAAGCTTGTGAAGTGACTTGGGTGAAGATATCAGCAATATTCTCCAACTTCGTACTTCCAAAGCATTTATAGTTCCATCAAGAACTTTTCTCTCGATAAAATGATGTCTCCACAATATGCTTAGTTCTTGCGTGGAATATCGGATTTTGGTGAGCTTGATGGCACTTTGATTGTCTCCAAAATCGTACTAGATTTGACAGAGATAGACACAAATTCAGCAAGTCTTTGGAGCCATACACATTCTTGAGCAAGAGCCCGCTTTATATTCCGCCTCCGTAGTTGATAAAGAAATAGAGTCTTGCTTCTGATGCACTCAAGAAACACTTGTTCCACCATAGAGAAAAATATATCCTGATGTAGATTCGATCATCCATATCACCACCAAAATCAAAGATCAGATAACCAAGCATTACCAAATCATTTTCTTTTGGAAGAATAGGCCCATACTTTACGTTGAGTTGATATATTTCGGAACTTTTGCTGCTTCAAGTGTGCTTTCTTGGTGATTGCATAAATTCAGTTACGATCCTGGAAAAAGGGAAATACCGCCTTAGCTGAATAAATATAGAAGACTTCCAACAAGAGCTCATTGGGATCCGCAAGAAGTGACCTCTTCACGCCTTAACCTCAGCCTGCCCCAAGAGGAGTAGAGCACTTTTTGCTTTGTTTTAGCCCAAACCTGTCAACGAGCTTCTTGGGTATACTCCTTCCTTGGGTAACAAAGATCTCTTTACTCGTGTTTGTCACCTCTAAGCCAAGAAAATGATGTAGCTCTCCCAATCCTTGATATCAAATCTTATGGAAAGCTCTTCTTGAAGCCTTGCAACTTCATCATCATTATTTTCTGTTATTATCATGTCATCCATAAGAGAACAACTACATGCAAGTCTCCTTGTTTCAACAAATAAGCTAGGATCCGAATATGATGCATAGCCACATAAGTGTAGATATTGAGCAATTTTCCATACTATGCTCGTAGAGCCTGTTGCTTAAGTACATAAAGCTGCTTGCATAATCGTGGATGTGTTAGAGACATACCTGTGTGGTTGCTCCATATAGATATCTTTGTCAAGTTCTCCATACAAGAAAGCATATCTCATCAAGTTGCCATAATCATCCATATGAGCTGCCATGGCTAGTAGAACTCGAATTGATATCATCTTAGCCACTGACTCAAGGTTTCTTCGTAATCTTCACTACTTTTGAGAAAAAACCTCGAGCAACCAATCTTTGCTTTATATCTCGTCTCTCTATGCTGCCATCTCGCTTCTTTCTTTGATTTTGTAAACCGTACTGCAAGAAATGGGTTGTACATCTCTTGCTTCGGGCACAAGGCTCCAAGTTTACTTTTCATTGTTTCACATTTCATCATCTATAGCAAGCTCCCACTCTTTAACTCCTTTAGCTTCTTCAAAAGCTTCAAAGCCTTCAATTACCAATCGCTCCTACAAAAGAACAAGAATATGTAGTAACAAAGTTTTCATTCCTAAAGTGGGTTGGCTTAACAATAGTTCTATTTGGTCTTTGTGAACCAAATGAATCATCTTCTGTTGAGTTTCATATGGCTGACTTCCTGTGCTCCCTTCAGCTTAGCTCCTCAACAACCGTGTCATCCTGGAGAAATACTTGTGATGGGCAAGTTTGAACCTTCGTGAGTTCAATATTTTAGAACTCCTTTTCTTCTGATGCAACTCCATAATACAAGGAAGTTTCATCAAATACGACATCCCGAGAAACAACCATGTGATGATTTTCTGTCCATGCACTTCCAAATTCTTTTTTCCTTTCATCATATAGCTAAATAAAGATGCATTTTCTTGCCTTGGCATCTAGCTTGGTTCGCTGAGAATCCAGAATATGAACATAGCAGATAGAGCCAAAACTCTTAGGTGTTTGATATTAGGCTTTTCTCCAAACATTAATCTGATAAGGTGACTTCTATGTTGTTTGGAGAAAGTGGCATCCTATTGATCACATATGCTGGCACATCTTATACCTTCAAATTTCATAGGGCTCTAGGTATATTTTGCATGAAGCGCCTACATGTCTGTTAAATATCAGATCTTTCAGCCACCCATTTTGTTGTGGCGTATCAGCACAGGTGAGTTCTCTTTTAATGCCATGTTGACAATAAAAAAGAGAGAAACTTCGTAAATGAACTCACCGTCGCTATCGGGTCAGAACGCCTTATCCTTGAACCAAGCCTTCGCCTTCAACAGTTTTGAATTTCATAAACTTGTTGAAGACTTGACTTGTCCTTCACAAAGTAAACCTACAAATCTAGTAAACTACTAATGAAAATTAGCATGTAAGAGTAGCCAGAGAATGAAGGAGTTCTTGTTAGCCCCATCAAATCATCGAATTAGTTCTAGAGGAGCATTGCATCTGATAAGAATCTATCAAACGGAAGACGTGTGCCTTCTTCCGTATTGACATCCTTCACAAATCTCCTCCACCAAAGTTGCTTAAGTTAGGCAACTTTACTAGATTCACCTTACCATTACCTTTAATTTCTCCATGTTAAGATGCCCAAGTCTAGCATGTCATAGATATGCAAAGATCATTACTACTCATCTTCTTCTCAACATACGAATTAGAGGCAGATACATATATAAATCATTAACTCCTCTTACCAAAGATGAATGATATTTGTCTTGAGTTCTTGATATTCAAGGAACTTCACATCATGTGGGCCAAATAGGAGATAACTTCCAAGATCTACGACATTTGCAACTAAAATAGATTCTTTCATCCGAACATGAAACACACTATTGAGAGGATTGAGTCTTCCTGTTTCTCATTGATGACAACAGTGCCTTCCTTCTCCTACGTAATGAACTCGTATTATTTGTTGTTACAATGACATCACGACCCTTATATTCTCGAAAGTTGGAAATTTTAGATTTACTCTCCTACCGAGATGATGCCTACATCCCTAATCCACGATCCAACTTTCAAAATTGATGGAAGCCATGGACATCTACTGCTCGAGTCTCAACTACGAAGCACCTTCCCAACTCTTCTTCTTCCTGGCAGCCTTCATCAGCTTGAGCCATATCATTTCCTCCTTAGCTTGACAATATCTCTTTATATATCCATTTTTCCGCACCGGTAGCATTTTAGAGGCTTCTTACCATGATTATGTTGAAGACTCTTCCTTCTTCCTTGAAGTGAGCTTGAACCACCCAGAATCGAGAGTGCGGTCTTCTTGTCAGTCATTAAAGTTTTTCTCCTCTTGTCGCCTACAAGAGCATTTTCTTCCCCTTCTTTGATTGATACACCAAATTATCTATTTGGCTAGTAGCTCTTGGTGATGACAATAAATTGAACTCCTCCAAGGATGGTTGTTGAGCCCATCCTTGAATAGATGTAACAAATAAAATATATAGTGGCTTCAATCCATGAATGATAATTTTTCTCTGCTTGTAAATGAAATTTCGTCCTGATTTAATAAAGAGATCCCAAAACATAAGTTCTTAATCTTCAAAAATACTGCAATAGAAAGATTACTCGAAAGTGGTGTTAGCCATAACTATCTCCAATATCTGTAGCCGAGCTTCATTCTCCTTTTTGTTGAACAATCTGTCCAGTATCCTCCATATTTCATGAGCTTGATGACAACTTATAATATGGTCAAATAAATTGGAGAATGGACCTCTTCAGGGTGAACTCCGCTCGCATTAATCTCGTTTCCCACTTGCATGTATTACTATTTTCCTGTCCATCAGCAGGAGGACTTGTGTTACTCCCATTAATAACATCCCACAACCACCCATGCCAAGGTAAAAGGATTCCATGTATATCTTCATACCTATAATTGGATTGTTCAACAACCCATCCCCAGCCTATTAGCAATGACCCCGTTGGAAGTCCATATAGAAAAAAAGAAGTTGAATCTACCATCAACCTGATCTTGAAATAAATTCATAAGCCAATGTATGGCTAGATCATACCATGTAGAGAATAGCAAGAAAAATAGAATCGGGGAGACCTTCGTTAGCCAAAGATCGCTCACTATGATCGGAAGATCTAACTAAAGAAGAGGAAGTCAAAAGGAAAACAAGAATTTTGAATAGAACTTTGTTATAGAAGAAGACTTCGAATTGATTGATTTTTGGTTGGTTGGCCAAATGTACATGACCACTCCTTTTTATACTTGTCTATGGATGGTTCTAGATATTCTTCAGATACATCTACAAGAAAAATCTAGTAACTTTATCTTCACTAAAATATCTAAATATTTCTTAAAGATAATTATTCTATTACTACACTAGGCTATTCTAGAACTTAATAGAAAATCTATAATATTCCAAAAATCAACTTTAATTTTTTCATGAAAAGAAGATTAGAGGATTTAGTACAAAGCAGAAGATAGAGTTGATTCAAGCCTAAGAAGCATCATTCTAGCAGATTGTAGAGAGAATCGAGAAGGGGCTTGTAAATTCTTCGATAAGAATTATTAAAGTGGAAGAAGATGTTGATGCTCTCAGAAAGAGGCGGCAGGATCAAGCTTAACAAGCATGGAAGCAATCATGCACTAGCAAGAACTCCCTCCTCACCAGAAAAAGTACAATTGAGGAAAATTCTATTGTTGGGATGAAGGACGAAGTCAACACCATACTTGATCACCTCTACTCCTGCTGCATTTGAGTTAATGTTTGGTACCAATTGGCTCATGATAGGCGATATAGGTAAGACTACTCTTGCTTAAAAGTTTATGATGATTCATCTATACTCTCTGATTTGATATACATGCATGGGTCAATATCTCCGAAGAATAATGAGAGGACAAATGCTTCTTCAAGGTCTCTTCAATTACCGAAGCTATCAAAAGAAAATGAGTGATGATCAACTAATGGAGTTTGTGTATAAAGGCCTGAAAGGTAAGAGATTTCTTATTGTCATAGATGATATTTGGAGTAATTGAGGCTTGGGACCAAATGCGAAGAATATTTCATCGATGACAATAAAAGCCGAATTTTGTTAACTACTCAGCTCAAATATGTTGGGCCGATTATGTCACCACCCGACTTTCGCCTCATAGTAAGTCTCTTTTCTAAGTCTAGATGATATTGGAATCTATTCACCAAAAATTATTCAAAAAAGATCCCCGTCCTCCTCTACTAGAAGAAGTAGGGAAGCATATTGTACAACAATGTCGCAGGGATTACCTCTCCTTATTGTTGTCATTGTCGGACTCTTGGAAAAATGGACTCAACGCATGATAATTGAAGAAAGTTGAGGAGAGAATCTGAACTCGTTCTTTGGTACGGTGTCCGAACGGTGTCAATCAATTCTTTCTTTGAGCTATAAAGCGTTTACTCCTAATATTTGAGGGCCTGTTTTCCATGTTGAGGTTTTCCAAGATAGCGCGATTGATGTTTCTAAGCTGATAAGGCTATGGATTGCCGAGCAATTGTATGGGAAAGAAGCAATAAAAGGATAGAATTGGTGGCAGAGGAGTATCTCAAAGAGTTAATTGGTAGAAGTCTACTTCTTGGTTGGTACACTAGGGGATAACGGAAGGATGAGGAGTTGCAAAATTCATGATCTTCACAATTGTGCATAAAAGAAGCTCATACCAAACATGTTGTGCATGTCATGAATGGGAAATGTCCTCGTGTCCTCGGAAGCCATAGATGATCAACGACGAGTTATTCTGTCTGAATGTCGAGAGGCTTATGTTTATGGTACAAGGCATAGCAATTGTATTACAAGTATAACCTCCAAGACTTTATTTCAATGCTAAAGAGAGTTAATCTAAGGGATGATCCATTCCATTGCTTCACATTTCAAGTTGCTTAAGGTGTTAGATGTATCATCAATGAATTATGATTTCCTTGCATACTACGCCTTGTACATTTGAGATATGTTGATGCAAGAATTAATGAAGCTCTTTCTACTAGCGCATTGAGAAATCTATGTACCATCTCCTCAAAGTTATGAAGGATGAGTTGGTGCAACCACTATATATATGAACAATGTCAGAGATAAGACATCTGCATATTGGATTCCCAAAAGATATATATATAATCCTCTTGAGCTGCAGGAACACCTTTGTCTCTCAATGACTTGCAAACACTTTCTCTCGGGATTCTCCTTTGGCTGCTGGAAATCATACGGAACTCCTAATCAAGGAGCTAAAGATTGTACACAAATCTAAGCATCCCGATCGGCCTGGCCATTCTGATTCTCTCATTTTCTAGAGGAGCTGGAGATACTATTAAGTAGAAACAAGTAACAAACCATTGACCTACTGTTTACTCGGGGATATTTTCCTCCTAATCTCAAGCAACTGGGAGATTATCATGTACTTCATCATGGAAAATTATAAATTTGTTGGCTAATTTACCTAATCTTGAGGTGCTCAAGGAATTTTACATTTGCTACTGAGATTATCAGTACTTCATCATGGAAAAATTATAAATTGGTCGGCTAATTTACCTAATCTTGAGGTGCTCAAGGGGAATTCCTGTATATTTTAAGGGAAATGTATTGGAAACTAAATGAAGATGTTGTGTTTAAAATTAAAACATCTAGAAATTACGTGTGGAGGTCTGGGCAAAGGTGGAAGGTGTAGTGATAATTTTTCGATGCTTGAGAAACTAATACCTAAGGGGTTGGATGAATCGGAGGAGATTCTAGAGCATTGGAGAAATAATGACACTAAAATTGATCCAGATAGATGATTGCACTTACAGCTTGAGACAAGTCTAAAGAAAATTGAAGAGCAACAAAGCTCGGGAATATGAGCTTCAAGTTCGAATTGAGTATGTTAAAATTCCATCTTTGATTATTAAGAAATATTATTGATTGATTGATTAGCTTATATCTCAATAATTACAAGAAAAGTAGAAGTGGATCAATATGACTTAAGAAATATTATTGCGAGTGACTACCTTGTAAAAACAACACTCTAATTTCGGGATAACTAATTTCAGATAAGTTCTCTAGATTTTCTAACCAAACATGGGATAAACTCATCCAAAAAAATTAATTCAAACTATTTATTCTTTATTTCTCATTGAAAGTGGGATAACAATTTCAAATCCCAACTCGAGATTAGTAATCCGAGAAAGTTTATTTTCTAACCAAACAAACTTTCATCGGAATCCTTAAAAATATTGAAACATTGAATGTCAGTTTGAATTATATTGATTCATAGGGCTTTGTTAGTTAAAATTTTAATTGTATATAGTAAATTTTGGTTAATAATTAATATGTCAGAGAAATATTTCAAAATTCTAGTGTATTTACTCTAAAATTGATCTTTATAAAGAAATTATATTCAACATCTAAATATTCATTCTTTGATGTGCAGCTGTAGGTAACGGAAGAAGAATTTATTGAAGGTATTATGAAGTGGATGAATGAACCTATAGAATTATCGAGGAGGTCGATTGGTAGTTGGTTAGAGTAATGCAGATATTAATAATATAAGTGAATTAGTTATGAAAGTAGAGACTAGTTACAGAGTTAAGTTATTCATGTATTACTTATTCCATCTTCTATTCTGCATAAAATAATATATAAATTATCATAATTTATACATTGTCATGTTATACAGATTTTTAAATTACAAACCAAAACAAAAGATTAATTTTATACATGACTAACTTACCTCCTAACTAACTACTAAACATGATATTTATGCAGAATCTAATACTGCATAACTCATATCTAAACTAGCTTCTAAATGACCCCTTAGTACTCACTGCTCTAATTTGTATGTCGACTTTCCTTTTTAGTCATTTCTTTATTTGATAAATATTTAATGATACTATCAATATTTTATTCATGTTGGATTTTATTTATTTGGCAAAAAATCTATGAAGGTATACTCTTTTTAAAGGTAATTTTGGGATATTACAAATTTTTTCATATTTCTTAAATTTCATGCTAATTAAGTATACCATAAATTAAAACTAAGAGAATAGCAATTTGAATCTTGGATCCCAACAGCTGATCTGGAGAGTTTAAGCATGTACAATTTTTTTATGCTTGATTCTCGAATGTCAGAATATTTTGGTACTTCTTTTCAGGTTTTAATTTATTTTTTGGTTTTGATTTAATACAAAGTTTTAAAAATAAAGATGATTTTAAATTTTGTGGTCTTAAACTAAAATATGTAGAATGTTTCTAAATGTCCTTTTATATAAATGACACCTAAATACACATAAGAGGGATGAATTGGTCTATAGCGTATTTTCACGAACTTCACTTTTACTAAGTTTTTAAATTTTGCAACAAAGATAGACTTTGTTCTACTGTTAGTTCCAATTAGTTATTAGGAATTTTAAAATGGTAAAAAATACTTCGACATTTAGATTTATACATGAAAATCATCCAAGCTCGAATGGAGAAACCATGATCTACACTCTTGTAGATTTTAATTCAACTCTAAAATACTCCTAAAGTCGCTTACAACAATCCTAAATTAGTGTTACCCTTTTAAGCTACTCCTAGCTTGAAAACAAAAAATCATAACACATAAACATTATTTCCAACTCAACAATTACTTCTAAGAAAGCAGAATACAATTAAAACATATTACATTTTACTAGAGTTGATATCATAAGAAATCGGGCTTCGTCTACTTTAACATACTATGGAATGGATATTTTGTGAATGTGAGTTCTCATAATGGGATGAATTTTATAGATGGCTACGCTCATGCGGTTCTATTAGAGTCCAAGTTGAAGAGGGATATCAAGTATAAGTCAATTCAAATATTTTTTCTCATCCAATTATTAGGATCTTGTTGACTCTCGAAATTCTAATACCTTTGCTATACTCTTACAATTGAAAACTTATTAATTATATAGAATAATTATTCATAGTAACTATATGGTAATTTAGCAACAAACATATTCCTATCGTATAACAATTTATCGCAAAATTCATTTTTTTTCTTATCTTAATTATTTCTCAAAATCTATGAATAAACACAATTGCAGGATAAACATATTTTATTTATCATCATCAAATCATACTCAAATAAATTCTCTCTTTTTAATGATGATAAAATTTGGTTGTCATGTTTTTTTTTCAAATCTACATATTGCACATTTTCTCAATGGCTTCTATAGTACAAGACGATCTATGAGCATGGTGGAACTCATGAATACTTGTCTTGAGGAAGAACGAGCCGGTTATCGATTTCATCAACTGGTGGAGAAATGCAAGCTTAAACTGTAAAGATAGACTCAGCTGAAGCTCTGCACAGAGATGTGTATCCAAGGAATATGTTGGGACTTCTATACATCTTGCAAGGAATTAAGTCAAGGTTCCTTTTGAAGAGCTAGAAGTGCGTGCCTGCGATATGGAATTGAGCATGTTCAAGCTGGAAATGGAGTGATGCTTGGCTTGTTTATGACCCACACAAAGGAAAGGACAAGCACAACTCAAGAGATGGAGCAAGTTTGTATTTCCAGAGTGATAATAAAGAATTCATGAACGCCAATGTGTCGTTGTGAAGTTATATACCAAAGGTGAGCAAGAAACAAAAGTATGAAAACAATTTCCTCTCAAGGCAACCAAAAATCGAAAATTAACCTGAAGGAGAGATGCAGGAAAGGGAAATACCACTTCCAATGATTCTGTTGTCCCCGAAATTTTGATGAACTACTTGAGCTTAAAACTCATTGAATTTTCAGAGATGAAGCCAAGGAATGGATGATCCAAACTATTGCAAGTATCACTGCTTTGTGGGTCACTCTCTTTAAAAGTGTTTTGTCTTTGATGACAGAAATTATGCAGCTACAATGAGAAGAAGATTATTCTTGAGGATGATAAGTATAAGTCTCAATCAAATATCTATATCATTTTTTGCCTTCTATCTGGGTCTTATATGCAATCAAGAGGCGAAGAAGAACCATTGAACAAGGTAAACCTGCTGATGAAGCCGATGACGAAGGTTGGATTCTGTGACTAGGCGCTCGCTGCAAAGCAAGTCCACAAAAGGAATCATCTAAAGAACTAACTAGGGAAGAGAATGGTGAGAATACCAAGAAAGCAAAATCACCGAGCATCCAAGAGAAGGCAAAGGAGATGCATCACCACCGACTCCACGATGTCCCGTAACTTTGGAGGAATTCTTTCCAAGATGGTTCTTATGCAAAAAGGCTGCTTGAGGCAACATCATGGGCATCATGCTTTAATGCAGACGTAGAAGAAGAAACAAAGAATAAAAGCATAGCAACATTGCCTTCATCATCATTAAAAGTCAAGCCGCAGTAGCATAGAAACATTCAGTTTATATCACCTTCTTCAGATTATCTACTATGTCCTGAGAGCTGAAGCTGTGTAGTATGTTTTGATTAAGGTCCAACCAAGTTGATACTTTATGTTTTATACTTGTAGAGAAGACTAAAGTCTTGTATGTTGTCGATGTAAAGATATGACACTGGGTCTAACTCAACTCCCAAAAGCTAGCTCATGAGGGAGTACTGCCCAAGTTCATATAAACAAACCATCAGTCCATTTCCCAATCAATGTGGGACTTTAACCCACTTTAACACCCCCTTCACACCCAGGCCTTGACTGGGCGTGTGGACTAGAGCCTAAACGGGAATGGACTCCGGCTCCGATACCATGTAAAGTTATGACACCTGGGCCTAACCAACCCAAAAGCTAGCCTATGAGGGGAAGATTGCCCAAGTCCATATAAACAAACCATCAGCCCATTCCCAACCAATGAGGGACTTTAACCCACTTTAACACCCCCTTCACACCTGCACCAACGGCGATGGACTAGAGCCCAAACGGAATGACCCGACTCGATACTCATGTAAAGATATGACATCCGGGGCCTAACTTTAACTCCCAAAAAGCTAGCCTAAGGAGGGAGGATTGCCCAAGTCCATATAAAAAAACCATCAGTCCATTCCCAACCAATGTGGACTTTAACCTACTTAACACTCCCTTCACACCTGTGTCTGACTGCGTGTGGACTAGGAGCCCAAACGGAATGGACTCTGGTTTCTGATACATGTAAAGATAGCGACACTTGAGCTTCCACACCCCAGCTAGCTCATGAGGGAGGGATTACCCAAGTCCATATAAACAAACCACCCAGCCTTCACCAATGTGGGATTTCTTAATCTTAAATTTTTAACACCTCTGGGGCATCGGGCGTGAATAGGAGCCCAAACGGGTCGATTTGATTGATACCATGTAAAAGATATGACATTTCGAGTTTGTCTCAACCCCAAAAGCTACTTCATGAGGGAGATTGCCTAAGTCCATATAAACAAACATCAGCCCATTTCACACGTGGGGACTTAACTCACTTTAACACTCTCCTTCACACCCAGGCCTGACTGTCGTGTGGACTAGAGCCCAAACGGGAAAATGGACCTAGCCTTGGGTGTGAAGGGGGTGTTAAAGTGGGTTAAAGTCCTACATTGGTTGGGGAATGGATCATGGTTTGCTTATATGGACTTGGGCAACTTCCTCTTGAGCTAGCTTTGGGGTTGAGCAGTCAGGTGTCATATCTTTACATGGTATCAGAGCTAGGTCCATTCTGCTTGGCTCCTAGTCCACGCCTACCGGGCTTGGGTGTGAAGAGGGGTGTTAAAGTGGGTTAAAGCCCCACATTGGTTGGGGAATGGACTGATGGTTTGTTTATATGGACTTGGGCAATCCTCCCCTCATGAGCTAGCTTTTGGGGTTGAGTTAGGCTCAAGTGTCATATCTTTACAGTCGAGAACAGTCTGCATATTGTCCTATGTGCCTTCAGTCATATCCACTCTATCATCTTCCTTCATATCCTTGTTTGTGTTCACTTTTTCAGATTGATCCAGACTCCATTCCTGTTGTTATACCTCTACAGAATTGTTGGCTTCCTGCACAATTTTTTCTTTGTTGATAATACTGATCTTCCACACTTTGACCATTTGTAGCACTGCCATCTCTATCATTTTTGTTTCCAATTTTTCCCTCAGTAATGAGTTCATGGTCTTGTTGTCCACCTTCACCTTCTTCATTTCTTTTGTTGTTGCTCTTTTCAACATCCTTCTCATTCTTTTTTCTACTCTCCTACATTGAGGAAGTGAGTGTCCCAGATCTCTTGCAATATCTACACAAATTTTTAGGAACTTTTGATTATATCCTTTGAGAGGACATGACACATCCTTAGAGGTCAAATCAATCTCAATCCTTACCTTATCCATACTCTTACCTGTTTGGAACGTTTATTCCAAACAGAGTTGAAATCCCCTTCATAAGAGAAATCTAGAAAACAGTGGGGAGATCATATACCCCAATTTTCACATTACCTCTTAGGGAAAATCTTCTCTGCAAACTTTGATTGAATCTAATGTATATGAATCAGAAATCTGTCACCTTTCTACTCTCTCACGTGGGACCATTGAATGATCAGTGTTTGAAAATTTTGGTGGAAACTTCATAGTTTTCTTTGAAAATTCTTCTAAAAGAATATCCTTGTCCATACGGTGTATTTCAATAGTAGTAACTTCTTAAAATTCCAGCCGTCTTCCTTCGGTCTCAAATTCTTACTACACCACTTCCTACTTATATATTAAAATCTAATTAGTTCAGTGACTTCAAAATTGTACACTCTATTATTAATTTAAAGCAGCAGCATGATACATCTTGATAACCTTAATTTTATGATTGTGTACGTAGATTCCATGCAAAAACTGCACTAGAAATTTATTGCATTCGTACAATTGGCTGTTGGAACTAAAATAAGAAATTAGAATCCCATTCTTATTCCGTCTTCCTAATTAATAGTTTGATTAACCATAAAATAAGTGAAACAATTTGATTTTCCTGTTTAGTGGTGTAAACTGGATTGCGTTCTCGTTTGTCATTTGTCAACATAACACTTGGAGAAAGGTGGAGTTTGGACAAAGTCACTATACTCTTGGGAAATAATAATCCCACCTATGAATAATATCCACGTTAAATAACAAGAATAAAAGAATTCTAAATAAATATAACTTGGTAAATTTAAATTTTATAAGAAATAAAAGAAGCATTAAATGCATCATCTTTATTTCTATGTAAATACAACTCAGTAAATCTAAAAAATATCATCAACAAAAACTCACATAATTTTTTTTTTAATACCTCTAGCCATAGTCTATTTCAAATCGCCTAAACCAGTATGAATAAGAGATAATAATTCAGTTTCTGAAGTAAACCAGTACCATTTAACCATAGTAGTACTCTTAATATCATTAAGATTATTACTCAGCTTAAGGAACCCGGTTCCTTAAGTGAAACAGACAGTAACATGATGTACAGACGTGTTTACCATGGAAAACCTCCTTGATTAAGGAATCGGAGTAACAATCACAACCTACCATGAGTAGGATTCCAGCAACTTTGACTAATTTCAAAGGTTTCAGATTACAACTCGATAATCTAAAGGGACTAAGTTTAGCACCTCAACTCAACAGTTTTCTCAAACTGCTAACCCTTCCAAAGACTATAAACTCTAGTCTCTGAAACTTACAAGTTTTACCTATACGCGCTAAAGCTTAAACACAAATAAGACTAGTAAAGTAAGTAACACCTTGAACATAACCTCCTTTCTAAGTAACAGAACCCTTAATTCGTGGTAGCTAGGAGGCTTCAAGTTTGGACATACCTTCCTACAACCTCAATTTTCTCCTTAAAACTTTTTGAGCGAGCTATATTGAATGGAATCCCATTATCGTAAAAGAAGCGAGCAACTTTTTGAATTGTCATTGCTCTTGCTTCTTTATCACATGAATCTTTGATGTTTGTTTACCTAAGTGTTCCTCTCTTTTGTAGAAATACATCCATGGGTCCTTTCCTTTGGCCAATTTTTTACTAGAGCCACTAGGAAAGCTTTATCCACCTCTTTTCTTATGAATGATCTCGCGGACTCCATCTTCTCCACAAACATCAGCTTGATAATCAAACTCATCAAATTCAGAAAAGTTGTTACTATATACTTCCTTTTTTATTTTTTTCTCCTCCATGTAATTTTTCAATTCCTCTTTAACTTCCTGTGAGCATTTTGTACACTTGGCTACATTCCTAAAGTTTTCAATCAAATGTTGTTTTTCCTGATTAATTCCACTCGTGGTTGTCTTTCTACAAAAATTGCGTGTGACTCTTGTAGCGTCTTCAGGATCCTTTAGATTATTATATTTCCAGCCAGGATCCCTTCAATTGCCTTTGGATAAGTCCTCTGCTATTTCTAATTCAAAAAATAATAATAAAAAACATATAATGCATTTTGCAAGCAATATTAATTTTTGAATAATAATATAGAAGAATAAAAAAAATGGACAGGTCCTCCAGCATTATTAAATCTGAAATAAAATTAAAAAAAATAATCTATAATGCATGTGATTATTATCCTCTCCTTCCTTGCACTTTATATGTGTTAAAAATAAGACAACATAAGTCATTAAGCAAGGACAAGTGTCCCATTTACTTAATTACTTGTGCAAGTTTTCTATAAAGACAAAAAAAAATATAAATATTACATTTCTGTACCAACAATTATTTACCTATTTATCCACTTCACGATTCAGTCCAAAGGAAAAAAGCAAAACTCCATATTATAAAAAATAAAAATAAAAAAAGGTCAACTCAGTTAAAAATATATTTTTTTAATGGAGACTTTTTTTCTATACCTCTTAGTAAAAAGAATGAATAAAAGAATAAAAAATGAGTAGAGGAGAACAAGAAACAGACAAGAAAAAGAACCTACCTGTGAGAGAGACTCATGCCGTTGAAGTTCTCTTTTTCTGACGCAGACTTGCAGTGCTTCAACTCCTTTGCCCCTTCTTTTCCCTTCTTATAATTCCAGGAATCTTTTTTTTTATTTTTTTTTTATTTTGGGAACTCTGACTTCCTTAATTAATTTTTTCTTAAATATAGTCTAGGGTAAGGGAACTAGGACACCGATAGACTACTTTATAATAAATTTTTTTTAAAAAAAATCTAAAATTCCCAGAAGTTGAGAAGCCTCGCCTAAGGATAAGCGAAGCGACAAACTCTCTTGAGCCTCACTTTTGCACTTTTATGCGCTTTAAGCGTGCTTTTAATTTCACTGTAGAATACTAAGGAGAAAACTATTACCTCATATTGGGACTGAGCTGGAAGGGAAAAGGTGAGGGTACTTAACCATCATGGATGTTTCTGCTTCCCAAGTAGCTCCCTCTACAAGCTGGTTCCTCCGAAAAGCTTTTACTGAAATGACCTCTTTATTCCTCAACTTACAAACTTGATGATCAAGAATGTCACGACCCGAGTCTACACCTTAAACGCGAAGCGTCACTTAGAGTCACAAGTAACCCCAAGCTAACCCATGACATAGCATATTACTGACATACTAGAATTAAATAGAAAATTGAGCGAAAGATACTGAAGTATAAAAACAATATTTTATGAGAAAATTAAAAAAATCTGGTAAATATTAGATTTTTAAACAACACCGATAATAATAAATTAAAACTGATACTATGCTATCTGAAAGCCTCTACTAACAAATGAGTTACCGGGACAAGCCCCCGGCTAACTCTAAGTCTGAAAACCAGAAATGACCATAATTGAAATAAAAGAACTCCAATCCTTGAAAGATGAGGATTCACCACTGTCAACTGTTGGATATCGCCAGAGAAACTAACTGCGATGCTGAGGCTGGGTACCTAAGCTGAATTACCAAGTATACATGCATGAATATTTATGAATTCTCAATTTATGATTTCATGATTTTGAAGTTATGAAGCTTGATTCAAGCATGTGTTATTTCATGAAATTCAAGTTCAAGTATCATGGCCAGCCTATAACATAGAGCCTGTTAACCGACATATAACCACATGAGCTAAACGTGGAGTTCGATGTATATACCCCATCGAAGAGAGCCCAATGTACCTTTCCAAGGTATGGTAGTTGAACTGTGTGAACACTATCTGACGCCCATTCGGGTTAATAACCTACGGTGGCACGTAGTTTTGAAAATCTGGTTGCGCTTAACCTCGGCCCACTCGATGCTAAGTGCTACTCCCAACAGAAATCCTAATTATAACTAACTGAACTGATTACCTCGAAACTGGTGCCCCAAGACTAAGTCAGAACTACTTATCTAGAAGTGTTCTGAGAGCCTAAAGAACTTGATAACTGAAAATATTGGTGTTCTAAGACTTGTCAGAGCTTCTTTATCTAAAAGTGTCATGACACATGTTGACCACACTGAAATCATGAGGAAAATCTTATGTTTAATTCATAGTGGAATTCATGCATACTGAGACTGTGGTATAATAATATATTCGAAACAAATCATATTTCCCGTAAAATAATGTTGGATTGTGGTTGCACCTTGGTAATCATACTAGTATCAAATCATGGAAATACATTATGCACTTTAGAGTAAAATCATGAACATCATATCCTATTCATCATAAGAGCCTTGAAAACATAGAGAGAATAAGGGAAATCATGTTTTAAATCATGCATTGAATGAAAACCCTAAGACATGATTACTAGAGAATTTAACTTGCTAGGGTTTCTGAAATTCTTGGAACACAAGGGTGGAAAGAGACCCTTGTTGAAGTCCCATACAGCTATAGAAGAAAATCATTGAGAAGAAGTTTGAATTTCTGAAGTTGTAAGAAGAACCCTAGTTCTTGCTGGGGAGAGTTCCCGAGCTTTTACGTACTGTTCTTGAGAGGTTAACTGAGAAATAAAGGGAGAAGAATCAACTAAATCCCCTTAATCTCCTGATAATTCACCTCGAAATGAGGCAGTTTAGGAATTAAAATAGTGAAAAATTACAAAAATGCGCCCGAAGAACTATTTGAAAAACTGCCCGTCCAGATCTAACGGGTCATAAAACGAGTGGTTGGTTGTGACCACGACTTGTTGGGATCAGTTGTTGTTTCTAGGTTTGAAATTTCAGTTTTTGTGCTTCAACCAACATTCAGAAAGGACGACCCATTAAATGACATGATGAGTTGTCAATCCGATCATTGTCACTGAACCAATTTCAAATAATTTCTGAACCTCTCCCAATGGAAATACAGAACGACCTGTTATATGATATAACATGTCATTGTTTCCACCTATGGTAACTGGAGTGATCTTGAATACTTTCTGAATTTCATCTAACGGCTCATTAGGACGAGTCATTACATCTTCCAATGACTCGTCATCTGACTCGTTGGTTCTGGGAAAGATTTTGATAAGTTTCTGATCCTTGTCATCAGGGGCAACATGACGACTCGTTACTTCTACCAACGGATCATTATATCATTCGTTAAATTTGGAGGAAGAAAAACCTGTTGACAACAACAACCATTCTAACGAGTCATTGGTTCTAACAATGGCTTGTCTGATGAGTCGTTCTGTGGAAAGTTTTCTGGTTTCCTTCTGGTTTTCGTTTCAAGTCCGGAGTTTGGTCTAAGGGATTTTTGGAGGTTTTACAAAGAAACTCAATTGGGACCTTCTTGTAAGAGAGACTATCTTTTACTCCCATACTTTCCAAAGGTACAACTGAGGTCAGATCATCAATGCACTTCTTCAACAAAGACACATGAAAGACTTTTGGATGCACCGATGCTAACTCTGCAGGCAGGTCCAATTCATAGGCCACTTTACCAGCAGGGTGAGTTTTCCTTTCTTACCAAATCTCATCACCCCTTTCATGGGTAAAATCTTCAAATAAACCCAATCATCAATAACAAACTCAAGTTCTTTTCTCCTCACATCTGCATACGATTTCTAACGGCTCTGATCAGTCTTCAGCCTTTCTCTAATAAGATGAACTTTCTCATAGCATCATGAACTGAATCAGGCTCGATCAAGGTAACTTCACCAACCTCAAACCACCTTATGAGAGGACACCTACACTTTCTACCATATGAGTGAGAAGGGACTACATATTCTTTCAAAGAAATCATTCATATCTTTTTCCAAAGGTACGATGGTAAAACCTTGTGATCAATAGCCTCATGAACTGAATTAGGCTCGATCAAGGTAACTTCACCAACCTCAAACCACCTTATGAGAGACCTACACCTCCTACCATATGAGCGAGAAGAGATTGCAGATTCTTGCCAAGATATTACTCATATCTTTCCAAAGGCACAATTGAGGTCGGACCACCAATGCACTTCTTCAACATAGACACATGAAAGACCGGATGCACCGATGCTAACTCCACCGGCAGGTCCAATTCATAGGCCACTTTACCAAAGCGCCTCGAGATCTGATAAGGACTAACATAGCGGGGGCTGATTTTTTCTTTTTTTGCAAACCTCATCACCCCTTTCATGGGTGAAATCTTCAATAAACCCAATCATCATTAACAAACTCAAGTTCTCTTCTCCCCACATCTGCATATGATTTCTAACGGCTCTGAGCAGTCTTTAGCCTTTCTCTAATAAGATGAACTTTCTCCATAGCCTCATAAACTGAATTGGGCCCAATCAAGGTAACTTCACCAACCTCAAACCACCTTATGAGAGACTAACACCTCCTACCATATGAGCGAGAAGGGACATGTACCCTTGTGTTCTTTATACTGTCATGACACTTTCAGAGAAAGAAGCTCTAACAAGTTCTAGAACACCAGTATTTTTAGTTATCAGGTTCTTTAGGCTTTCTAGACACTTCCAGATAAGTAGTTTTGACTTAGCCTTGGGACACCCAGTTTCGAGCTAATCAATTCAGTTAGTTATAATTAGGATTTCAGTTGGGAGTAGCACTTAGCACCGAGTGGGCCGGGGTTCAGTGCACTCAAGTTTTCAGAACTACGTGTCACCGTAGGTTATTAGCCCAAATGGGCCCCAGATAGTGATCACACAATTCAACCACTATACCCTTGCAAGGTACAGTGGGCTCTCTTCAATGGGGTGTATACATCGAACTCCACGTTTAGCTCATATGGTTATATGTCGGTTAACAGGCTCTCTCATAGTACAGTACACTCAGAGTCCTCAGTCCAGTCCAGTCCTTCTGATTTGAGGATATGCTTATGACCCTAACTCAATTTATCAGTTCTAATAGTATTCTCAGATTTTCAGACTAGTTTCAGTTTTCATGATTTGGACAGGGCCTTTGCATGTCATTTCAGTACAGCTTATGAGTTATCAACATAGTTATGTTCTTTTTTTGTTTATATCTCACATACTCAATACATTTCAAGTANTTATTTTATGATATAGGCTCAGGTACCCAGCCTCAGCATCGCAGTTAGTTTCTCCAGCGATATCCAGCAGTTAACAGTGTTGAGTCCTCAACTTTCGAGGATCGGAGTTCTTTTATTTTTGTTATGGTCATTTTTTATTTTCAGACTTTAGAGTTAGTTGGGGCTTGTCCTGGTAACTCATCTGTTAGTAAAGGCTTTCAGACAGCGCAGAATCAGTTTCAACTTATTATTACCAGTGTTATTTAAAACTCTAGTATTTACCAGATCTTTTGTCTTTTCTCATAAAAGATTGTTTTTACACTTCGGTAGCTTCCGTTCAGTTTTCTATTTAATTCTAGTATATTAGTAATATACTACATGGGTTAGCTTAGAATCACTTGTGACTCTAAGTACCGTATCACGTCTCTGATGTAGACTCGGGTCGTGACAAACTTGGTATCAGAGCACTAGGGTTAGAGTGTCTTAGAATTTGCTGGCTAATTTACCCAATCTTGAGCTGCTCAAACGGAGTTTTGCATTCACTGGAACATATTAGAGTCTAAATGAAGATGTTGTGTTTCACAAATTAAAATATCTACGAACTATGTCCGGACATCTGAAAGGTGGGAAACAGCTGGTAGTGATAATTTTCCGATGCTTGAGAAACTATTACTGGATGGGTTGTATGAACTGGAGGAGATTCCCCGAGTATTGGAGAAATAATGACACTAAAATTGATCCGAATAAACAATTGTGGCTCTGCAGTCATCACTAGTGCAGATAAAATTCAAGAAGAGCAACAAAGCTGGGGAAATTACGAGCTTCAAGTAAGAAGTTACTCAAAAATGTCCTTCTTCTGTCTATTGATTCAAAAATACTCTCAATCTTACTTTTAAAGCTAAAAATTCCTTTTATTAACGAAATCGTGATATGGTTTTGTCCAAT
>JACEIK010010255.1:23073-35464 GCA_018107945.1 Datura stramonium
TCACACGTATTAAAAAATTAATTTAATTATATAAGTGATCTTTTAACTTATTCGTCCATCTAAACTTTTTATCCACCTCCAAATCCCTATCCGTCCATTCTAAAAAAATCAAACCCACAAAGTTGACCAATTTTTAGTTAAATTAAGGCCAAACATATTAAATGAACAACACCAAATAGCATAAAATGAAATATTGACTCGCCCCTCATTACACGTGATAAACACGTGCATGGATAATCCCAAAATTCTATTCCCATTGAGATCATCATCATCAACGACTCAAACTGATTTTCTTCGAAACTTCTTCAGGAGAAACTCTTCAGCAACAAGTCATCGAATCCGCGGGACAAGAAACTTCATCTTCTCCTCCGATTCAGCAATTTCAAGCTCTCTCACACGCGTACTTTGTACTCGATCTCCCTTTTCCTAATTCAATCGGAAACCCTAAATCTCGCCGCAGCAGAGCTGACGAAGAAGTAGAAGAAGAAGAATTAAGGAGAAGTTTCTAGAAATATGAGGAGAGTCTTCGGTGTTAAGAAGCAAACGGAACCTCCTCCCTCCATTCAAGATGCTTCCGATCGGGTACGTACTTCTTCCTAATAGACATCAACTTCGAGAAATTTGTAGTTTGATTGTGTAATGCAGCTGTTTCTTCATTTATGAGAAGAGATGAAAACGTATTCTGCAAGTTTTGAATTTTGAGAGATGGAGATTGGATTAATTAGACAGATTGACAATCATATAGGTAATACATATACAAAAACTTACGCCAGGTATATACACCAAGTTTAACTAATTTAAAACAAATCTGGTGAGTTAGATTTCTTTTGTTTTGTTAATAAATTCTCTTTCCTAGATTATGGATAACTGGCGTGAATGCTATAGTGTCTTATGAAATGTTGGCTTTTTATATTGTTGTGGACGATGCCATTCAGAATTTAAATTTTATAGGTTCAATTTTAAGATTATTTATTGCAATTTTAATAATTTTTTATCCATAAATTTATACTCCACGTCAAAAATTATTATGAGTTCAATCGAACCCATAACCATAATGCTACATACGCCTCTGGATGCTACTATATTAATCTGGAGTATTCAAGGTAAGTGGAGATTTCGTATACTTCTATTTAACAGTATGTGCATAACAAAATTTAATTAACCATGATTAAGTGGTAAAAGTTCGAACAAAAGAGAATGACATGTGGCAAGTATTTAATGTTTTGGTGTATACAGTGGCATGCGCAAGTAGGTGTATTCAATTTAAATTGTTTGCTAGTGCTTCAGTGAGTTGTTGTATCTTTTCATTTAGTTTTTTTTGTTGAGGCGACACTGAGTATTGCACCTAGGTATGAGTATACATTTACAGATATATACGACTTCCATAACCTATAAGTAGGTCATGAGAAGGTTATTCACATTCATAGGATCTAATAATATGGAACAGTCAGAGTTTTGTGCTTTTCGTGGCAACTAATGGTTAACTATTTGATTTTGAATAAATTATTGTGGTTGTTTCTTTTTCGACTTCTATCGAAGTGCATTTTCTGAGCTTAAGACACGTTAGGTTTTGTGCCAGTGTCATTTCTGAACCAGTTAATACTATCAAGCTTTGGTGGTTTCATGCTAATATGGTTGTCTTTTGTTTCCGGTTGAGGTTGGACTGAAATAGTTTGTCCTTATTTTTCTAAAACGAGTCCATCGAATCCAATGTGCCCTTAATAAGATGAATGATTTCACATGTATGGACCAACAAGAATCTTTCTAAGATTTGGCTGCCTTCTCCCTTCTATACTCACTGATTCTTTAAATGCATTTACCCCTTATGAATCTGATGCACACAAGTCCTTCCGTCTGTTGGAAGGTTTATATATAATACATAGTGNTTCTCCTACCCACTTTAAATGCATTTACCCCTTATGAATCTGATGCACACAAGTCCTTCCGTCTGTTGGAAGGTTTATATATAATACATAGTGAAAGGGATGCTTATAATGCATCCATTACCTGATAAAACCATCTTTTTTGGTGAAACGCAATTGTGCTCTTACTAATTCTCTGCACAAGATATCTGATTTTAGTATCGGTTCTTATTACATAATACATAAAGAAAAAAAAATACATAACGAAAGGAGTACTTAGATACATCCAATATCTGATAAAACCATTTTTATGGTAATTACAATTTTGCTCTTGCTAATTCTCTGCACGAAATATCTGATTTTAGCATCGGTTCGTATTTGTCCAGATCAATAAAAGAGGTGACACTGTGGAGGAGAAAATCAAGAAGCTTGATGCTGAGCTTGCAAGATACAAGGAACAACTAAAGAAGACCCGGCCAGGTCCAGCTCAGGAAGCTGTAAAAGCTCGAGCAATGAGGGTTTTGAAGCAAAAAAGAATGTGAGTCTATCCTTTTTTTAAGAGTACAGCGATGTTTATAGTGGCTGGTTGAGCATCAAATTGACTGCTTTGTGGATGAGTGTCTAGTCATGTTAGAGGTCAAATAACATTTAGGTTCCGAGATAATTGAGCTATTTAAACACAGTTAATCAGTGTTCCATTCTCTCTATCTTGATAATAAAGAAATTGTGTTGCAGGGGGGATAAGTGCTGGAAGAACCAAACAAATACTTCTTTGGAGATACCTTGATGAACCATATTGTGAGAGAGAAAACATTGTGTTTAACGGCTTTTTAAATAAAGTCTAGTTCTTGAAAGAGTTTGTGGTTACGTTGTAGTAAAAAATGAAATTGAAGAGTTTGTGATTGAAATGAGGACTGGTCCTTATAACAGTTCCTACTTGGGATCCTCATGGAGTTGCAACCGGCTAAAAAAGAACTTAAATTTTTTTTTAAAAAGAAGAGAGAAGAAAAAACAGAGGCTGACTTCTGAGGTTATAGGCGATTAATCTATTAACTTCACCTGGATTATATCTGAAGCAAAAGTAAATAGAACACACACACAATGTTTGTGAATAGTCTGTTTACCTTAAAACATTTATCTAAGTTTTGCTTCTTTTTGTGGTGAAAACTAGATTTTCAGGCACTGCTTAAGCATAGTTTTCTCCAAATTGGGAAAAATTCTTGCTTGTTTGACAAGCTTATAGTTTATATATTGTAATGTTTACAATGCATAATCTCTTTTGTTCGAATACCCAACAGGTATGAAGGCCAACGTGACATGCTCTATAATCAGACATACAACCTAGATCAAGTGTCATTTGCTGCTGAGGGAATTAAAGATGCTCAGCAAACAGTATGTTAAATGGAGTTCATGCTTTTTTCGTTTACTGTTACCTTTTTCAGATACCTAGTTTTCTCCCGTTTCATTTATGAATTGCCTAATTCAAAAAGCTGTTATATGCATTGTACCTGTTGGAAACGTGTCCATTGTTAGTTCTGATATTCCAAGTATTTGAAAGTGTCAATGGAACTTGTTGTGATCGAAGTTCATAATACTTAATGGATGTTAGCATGCAAAGCTTAGCATTCTTTTCAAAAGAAAACATACAAGCATCATTTTCTTTACCAATCCATGGTAGTTAAATTGAAACTATTTTAACTTGAGTTTAAACAGAATTTTGGAGTGTCTCATACAAGTCTGATTCACTGATATGTTTATCAAGTGAATGTTATTTGTGGAAATGAAGGGCTGCTATTTTAGACTATTTAATTCATGGCCATCCTTCATAATCAATAATTATTAGTTTTTTTTTAGTCATTTGGGCTATATCAATTCATCGTAAAGTGTATCTTCCTCTATATAGCGTCCCACAGGGCGTATTCAAGGCTTGTCAGACGAAGATAATTCTGTAACCTAATTGGAACCCGCTGCCCACCTCCCTACAGATAGGGAGGTCAACCCATTAATCACGAGAACAGATTTCTTTATATGTCCTGGAGTTTATGTGCTCTCCTTTGATCCCATGTTAGAGATTTGTTGTTTGAAGGCCCAATTGAACCATTTATATACAGTTGAATTTGCCACTAATAAGCTGGTTATGTTCCTCCAGATGTCAGCTTTGAAATCGGCAAACAAAGAATTGAAAGGAATGATGAAGACAGTGAAGATTCAAGATATAGATGTATGTCTCTTCATTGTGGTTATATGTTTTAGTAACCATGTGCATTTATACTCGTTCCTTCTGAATTTTTCATGGTTGCTAATTGTGATATTATTATGTGAAAACGTAGAACCTGCAAGATGAAATGATGGACTTGATGGATGTGAGCAACGAAATTCAAGAGTCTCTTGGTAGAAGCTACAGCGTGCCAGATGACATTGATGAAGATGAACTCCTGGGTGGTAAGCTTAAGGAGCAATACATTTATACGTAGAAGTAAAAAGCATGTCAGATGAGCTCTCAACTTATTACTTTTAATGCAGAGCTTGATGCACTGGAAGCCGACATGGAGACTGAAGGTGAAGGAGTCCCTTCGTATCTTCAACCTGACAAGGAGTCCGATTTGGATGCTGAGCTTAGCCTACCATCAGCACCAACAGGGCATGCACCAATGCCAGCTGGCAGAGCTAACTTGCAGGTAAAGTCAAGTGCAGTATGACATAGTAATAGCCTACTACCTATACTTATACCTGTGTATAGATAATCTGTTGCAAGTTTCAACAAGTATGCTAGAAACAATGGATTTGTTCGAGTCTTTGTTATGTAGGACCTTTCTCAGTACTCCTATTGATAAATTACCTTGCTTATCAAAAAAGATAATCAGTCGTGTGCATGTATACATTTGCGTGCATATTGGAGCCTGCATCTTTTCGTATGAAGATGAAGTTATATTTTTATCTACTTGGAAAAGCACGTGATCCGTTGATAAAAAAACATGTCATCTTCCCAACTTTCCTAAATTAAAAATAGAAACTGTATCTTTCCAGTCTGAGAAGGATCTCTCCAACTCTGTCCAATTTGTTTCATTTTTGGATTTTTTTCTTTTCCGATTGTGAATGGGTATTCAACTGCACCTAATATTCTATTTTTAAAATGCTGACTTTCTTTCATTTACTTGTGATGCACAGGCTGATGATGAACTAGGATTACCTGCTGTCCCTCGCGCATCAATTCGCGGTTAAGAGATTAGTGGGGATATTGTTGTTGATAACTTATTTTGGGATTACTTTTTGTTTATTGGGGAAATCCTGGTGTAAACATTAGTGTGCAGAGTATATCTTCATTGTTGTTTCCAAATGACTGAGGTTCATTCATTGTGTAATAATCGACATAATGCTTGATTGTATTATGCACATTCACTATATCTTATCCTACATCAACAAAGGAAAGAGATCACATGCTAAACTTTAGGACTTCGAAATGTGCTGCCAGAGATGACCAAATTTGGTCCCATTGCCTTGTTTGGCTATCTTGAGACGATATAGATGCAGCATGCCAAGCTTGAAGGCTCCAATATAGTCGAAAAATGCACGACTTTGGAAGTAGAATGATCCCGTCGAATGATACCAAAGGTGATTTCATTTTTAGAGCTCGAATCCAAATCATGATTAAGAATGGACAGGTACTATACAACCTTTGGTGGTTTAGTAGGTCCTTGCACTTCTATTTCTCTCAGGGAAAAAACAGAATTTGATCCACGACCCTACCATCAAAGTACAAGTTTCTACTACCAAATTAACTACTTGTGTTTGTACATAGTCTATATGGAAATGGCTTTGTCAAGAAGATATTGCATTCAATGGGAAAATCACAGATATCATTTTATTTTTTTTGGGGTGGGGTTGGGTATTTGACACTGGCGTTTTTGGGGCAAGTTTTGCAACGAGTCCCGAGACGTAGCGTATCAAAAACGCTTTGGAGTGCAAATAAAAGGCGTAGAGTAATAAAGCATAAGCTTCAGAATCTAGGGCGTGAGTCCCAAATGTAAAAGCGTACTTCCAACGTTAAATTTGATTTGTATCGTTTTAAAAGTATTTTTGCTATTAATAGTATTTTTTTATTATTAGTGTAATGATATTTATACTTTATGATATCATATTTTCATATTGTAATGATTTTTTCTAAAATATATCAATAAAGAAAGCAATTCTTATAAAAAGTTACAGTTATAAATAATTTTTAGATAATTATGCCTTAAATTAGTAGAATAAAATTCCATAACACTATGCTCTTGAGATAACTTTATATATAGATTGCCATTGCTCTTACACATACTTTTTTGAAGTATATAAATAATATCAGTGCAAATATTTGTTGAGAGCGGAAAGGACCGGTAGATGTAAAGATCAATGATAAGTAAATGATGATTTCATTTTAAAGATTATCTTGGCTATTATCATTTTGTGTTGTTACATTTCTCAAATAATGATTATAAAATTGAAGATGCATAAGATATCCGCCCCGTAAATTCACGAGACTTACTTCCCGTGATTTGGAGCCAACGTCTCGCCCCAAACTGCATAAAACACCTCACCTTACGCCCCCGCCTTTTGAAATGCTGCTTGACATTTCTGATGTATTCATAATCTTCACCCGAAAATAAGGATGGGCTGCTGACAATTTAAGATCCACATAAACATTTTTTTTTTTTAAAAGATGAATGGATTTGGAATAGAAAAATAGTCTGCCTAAGTTCTTTAACTTGCATGTTAATACCGCCAAGTCATCAAATGTTAAGACAGTATATTTCGACTGTTATTGTCTTAATCCTAAAAAGTTCCCATTTGGAAGGCACTACATTCATTCTAAAGAGGATTTACAACCGAGTGCGGAGGAGTTTCACCTACGTCATTCTGCAGGATATAGGACATTGTCGCGAAGAAGAAATGCCCAACGAGATTCAACTTCCCATTTTTAGTTGAGATCCAGCTTTCCGAAGTCCAGCATCTGCCAAGCTGCATCCATACCCGTCATTTCAGCAGCAGAACTCAGCCGGAAGTTTGTGCTCAGCTTATCATTGCGAGAATGTGCTAAATATTTCAATCTTTCCAATTCTTTCCTCAATGACCTGTACTGAGCTGCATTGAGAGTTTCAGAACGATAAAGAATCAGACTAAACTACTGTGTCATCAAGGATGTCTGCTGCCAACCCTCATTTGTGTGTGTGCCGGGGGGTGGTTGGTTATTCAGGGACGAACCAGGGAAAAGTTTTGAGTGCACAAATGACACCAAAGTGGAATTTAAAGATCGAAATAGAAATAACAATGAAACTAGCTCAGAATCGCAATGGACTACACAAATGGAATATTTTGACTCTCGACAGCTATAACATACTCCATCCGTAGTCTTGGATGTGAACTTTTTGCAATCCAATGCCGGAGTAGGCAGATAAAGAGAAGTTGGAATTTTTAAATTTTTTGGTGTTTTGCTAACTATTGAGGAAAATAAGAAAGAAGGTAAGACAATCCAAAGCAGTTGGTTGGGCTTCACAATAAGGGAGTAATAAGTAACTCCCATAGTTAAGTTGTTCCCAGATGGGGGGGAAAGAGAAAGGAAAAAAGAAAACACCAGCAGTCAAGTAGCTAATTGAACTCGCTATCGAATAAGGTATTGTGGATTGATTGATCTAAAGATATATAACTCACCATCAAGAATGACTTTTTCTTGCTGAAGTCTGAGCATCTGTTGCTTTAGCTCTCTATTCTCCATAGACAAAGTAACACGTTGCTGAAGCAGAGAAGCAACTTTGGCAGTTAAATCTGACTCTATAGCCTGTATTGAAAACGAACAAAGTTATGCACCAGATTTACTTTGTCTGCAACACCAAATATTGTGCTGCTTGCTAAAAGCACAACTGCTCATTTGAAAGAATTTTGTATAGCATTCGGGATACCAAATATTGTTGCAATTTGAACAGTCTCTGACCCACACAGTAATGTTATAAGCTAAGAGTTGAAATTATTATGAAACTATTTGACATAGCATTTATGTTTTGAAGAGTACATTCTCCACAGACAGCAATGGTAATTGACATGTAGCCATGGAACTTCACTTTTAAAAGAAATGTTAGAATATTTTGTCTCTGCAGTTCTTTAATCTGTGCTGTTACATGGGGAGCTCAACCCATATATTCATTATGAATTATTCAGTAAAAGAAACCTTTGGAAAAAGTCATAATGATGTAACAGTTAGTAGCAAAGTACCTCATATGTGTTGACAGTTCTCTCCAGCTCAGCTATATATTGGAGTTTACGGACTCTCGACCTCTGTCCAGGATGCCTGTGTAGTGTGTACAAATTTCAAAATATTTGTCAAGTGTTGTACTCTTCTTGAGAAAATAATCGTCTCAGAATGACTTAAATTCCTCCCGATATGTCAGAGACTTGAAAATAATATGAAACAAGGGCACACTCTAAGCTGTTGGCAATGTTATTAGTATAAGAGTTTTTAGTAATTAATATTAAATAAAAATTGGAAATGGTTTAAAAAGAAAAATAGTTGGGACAAATTCTAAGAAAGTTTGACAGAAAATAATCGGGAATACTCTCTATAATAAAGATAATATATCATAGCACTATCATATGTTATCTTTTGAAATGGAATCTCATCTGTTATCTACCAGTATGTTGGGACACAATTGGTCATGAATTTCGTAAGATGCTGCTTTTCACAAATCACCGAACACCCCAGAAAATTGCATTGTTAACTCTATCCTTAGTAGCAGTAGTAATTAGGAACATGGGCAATTTTAGGCTTAAAGAATGACAGGTGACATCACAGTTCTCAATGGGTTTGGTACTTTATTTGTAGCATAGATGATCTAACTACTAAAAGTTAAACTTTGCAAGTGAAATTCACCTACTTAATCAACCAATTAACAAGAATTGAGCAAAGACATGTTAGTCACGCGCTGAAAGGAACTGAGATAGACATTGATGCAAAACGCTTCAGCATTTTCATTCCAATAAGAAGAGTTTGTCAAGACCATTTTTGAAAATTAAAGACCAGGATAAATCTTCTTCTCAGCACCTAATACCTCCAGATAAGGTATGGTGTAGAAGACCTAACAGGACATCAATCTCCAATAATGCAAGAGATTTAACTATTATATGGTCGTCAAAAGGTAATAGAAGCTTCCCAAGGCCACATATGTCTAAACAAATAAGAAGCATTACAGCAATTTGAGTATCAAAATGGAAATTCTCTTAGGATATAGAAGAAACCAATATGGCATCACTTTTTAAGAGGATGATAACATCTAGGAACCACTTGGCTCACAAAGCTAACATTTGCAAATTGAGATTTATACCTAGTTTCATGAAACTCGAAGGCCACATTCTTTATTAAACAGACAATATTTAATAAAATAAATCACTTTGAGTTTTCTGAATTTCCTTTTCCATCTGAGAAACTTGCTGATTTTGGAAATTGGATGAGCCCTTTAAGTGCATAATTACAAGTCAAAGGTCCTTGTAAAAGGGAGAATGTCAGTTAACCATGTAGAGCAAGCAACACAAGGGAAGATCACTAACACTCACAATGTGTATCTTTTCTAAATTACCAGATATATCATTGTCTTCTCTAGAAATTCAAAACTACTCCCTATATGAGCTAAGTCAATGAGAACTACTAGTGTCTATGGCTTCCATTAAAACAAACTGACATGAAATCTTTTTTAAGTTCCCAATACATGCTAATGGCAGTTTTGTTGTTCCTATACAATTAGCAAGCTAAAGTTCATATCAAAAGATAATACCAACAGATCCTGACACTGTATGAAAGGAATAGACTAGAAAATTAGCAGTTATCTCAGGAGATAAGATGCATGCCTCCATATTTTCAGGAAATATTTTTGCAATGTTGTTGCTCCACGACAGAATATGGACACAATTAACAAGTGAAAAACAGATGTAGATAATACATTGCCAACTGATGATGAATACTCTTGGAAATAAACATAAGGGTCCGGAATCTAACCGTTTCATTGGCTTTGCCTCAGCACTGACATCATCAGCTGCACCAGAAGCATTGCCCATTGACTCCGATTGTGCAGCTCCAGACACAGAAATACACCTATCTAAATATTGTAGAGGGTTTGGAGACACATATTCTGATAATGCTGAAACTATAGCATTCTCTGCAAAGGTTATATTACTCTTTCCACGGGGCGAATTAGGACCATAGATACAATTAGTTTTTGAACTACTATCCGATTCACAAGACGCATTGGACTCAGTTTCGTCAAACTTATCAAAGCCTTCCAATGAAACAAGATCATCCAAAAGTGTCAAAGAATCACTAGCTGATCTCCTATGCATTATGCCACTGGAACTTGAGCCCGAATCATTCAGCAGCTCATCAAGCCATGCAGGCTGCTCCTCTAGGATGGAGCTTTGTGAAATAGATTTTTGATGTCGAGGAGGCAACGGGTTATGTTGGTGTGATGGTAGGCTAGAAGGGTCTTGAACCGGGCAAGTAAATGGTTTCTTCTGAAATGGGCAGCGAGGCGGAAGATGAGCTTGCCTTGACATGGTGAACTTAACTACTAGGTGACCCTATCAAAGCTTTATGATTTTCTTTTTGACACCTTCACAACAGAATCTAATACAACAGGTCTTTCTCCCATGTTTCTGCCACCATCTTATTATCTAGTTTCTACAAAAAGTTTTACAGCATGAAAATCAGAAATTACACTTTGGGGAAAAAAAAGTAGTATTCAAAAATCAAAACAAAAATTTCCATGAGAACAGAAAATCCAAGAATTTTATATTGGAGAATAAAACAAGCAAAAGTGTAATATTTTACTGTTAGGATTTTCAAGTCTTGGCAAGAAAATCAATAGCTGGAAACACACATAAGAGCTTGTGACATCTGAGAATCTGAATTTGTTCCATTTTTTTTCATAATACAGAAATTATTGCTCAAACAATGAGCCTATTTTATTTCCAAAATTAAAACATGAGCCGAAGGGAGCAAAAGAGAAGCATCCATTAATCCTCCATCAAACAGCAAACCAAGAAACCAGAAATACAAATATGCAGAAAAGGAGGAGCTATGCAAAATACAAAAAAAAAATGGAGAAGGAAAAAAAACTAGGAAGCAAGACAAGGCAAACTAAACAATCTACATTCCCCATTGATTAAACTCCACAAAGAATTTTTCAAACGCAAACTAAAAACACAACAATGACATGAAATTGGGTTCTCTTAACTTAACAACAAACGCTAAACCCCCAAGATTCTCCTTCACTTTGACACTTCTTGAACCAGCTAAAGGACCAAAGAAAGGGAACATACAGAAAAATTGGCACAAACTAAAAAACCCCACAACAAATGTAGCCAAAAAAAACTGCATCTTTTTCTTGAATTCTTGAGAGATATTCTGGGCATACCTTGCTTAATTTCTCTTCTCTTTCTTGGTGGGGTTTTTTCTTTTCTCGAGGAGTGTGTGAGAGGAAAAAGAGAAGAGCTTTGAGTGTGTATGCTTGGCAAAAAAATGCAAATGCCAATTGTATAAGTAATAGCTTCTCTTTCTCTCTCTCTCTCTCTCTTTCACTGTGCAAGTTGATGGATGACTTTTTTATACAGATTCAATAACACAGAGACTCACAGCCCCATTACTACTCAAATTCCCAATTTTTAGTCATGAAGAGAGATTGTTATGTACTAGTAGTATAGTACTACTACTGTTTGGCAGCTTTGAGTTGTTCACAGCTCATCTTCACCTTTTTTCTATCTTAGCGTACAAATTTTCACTTGCCTCTTTTTCCTATTTGCTTCTCTTTTTTTTTCCTTTTCCCCCCTTTGTTTTCTCCCAAATAAACTGCATTTTCCTACTTGTTTGGATACTTAAATTTAGCTATATTACTATGTAATGATAAAAAATCTCATTTAATATAATTGTGCTAATTTTTTTAGTTTATTTTTACTTATTCATTATATTAAAAATAGATATTTATTTTAAAAATTAAGACATAATTTATCACTTATAGCTCGTTTAGTTGGGAAACGAGTTATCTCAGGACAAAATATCTCATATTAATTATTTCAAGATTGTTATTCTACTCTCAATGTGGGGTGAAAATAACACTATAATTTTGGAATAAAAAATTTTGAGATTTTATCTAACCAAACGCGGGATAAACTCATCCCAAAATTAATCCTGAAATATTTATTTCTTATCCCTTATCCAAACGAGGACTTAGTTCCTAATTTACTCTTATTATTAACTATAGTCATTTTTTAAAGCATTGCATTTATTATATTCAAAAGATGATATAGTAAAATTGTTATTTTATTTATTATTCTTTAAGGAGTGACAGTTTAATACTTGACAAGTAAAAATAAACGGAGGGAGTATTAATTTATTATTTTTTTCTCATTTTATCTTTGTTTATTATCTAAAATCTTATTTATTCTTTACCTTACTTTTTTATACTAGTTTTACATATATCTTTTTTTTTTTAAATTTACCATTTAAATTATTAATG
>JACEIK010010256.1:0-26299 GCA_018107945.1 Datura stramonium
AGCTAGCCAGGCACCAGATGTGCCTAGGCCCACCGGTTAGCAGTCCAGGTCCTACTAGGGCACCAGGTGCCAGTCATACCCCCCAAGGCGGGGCGTGACACTACTGAGCCACCTCACGAACCGTCTTGTGTCCTGGTGCAAATTTTCAGTTTTTCTCTGTTTTGGCTCCCGGGTCTGATCCTTGGGTTCCCGGGGTATAACAATATCTCCCCCTTGGGAACATTCGTCCTCGAATGTTAGAAACACGCAGAAAACTCGGAAACAATCTATCACCATATACAAATACTAATCATTTAAGCCAAAAACTGACGGAATGACTACCTACGAAAAGAACTACATATATGAACTGGATTCAGACATCACATACATATACCATATCATAAAACAAACTTGTACGCGTGAACTGAACATGAAAACTTATTAGAGAATTAGGGAAAAACTGATACCTCAAACTGAAACTGAGCTGGTAGAGAACAGATGTGGGTATCTAGCCATTATATTTGCTTCGGCCTCCCATGTAGCTCCTTCAACATGCTGATTTCTCCATAATACTTTTACTGAAGCTACTTCTTTATTCCTTAGCTTAGGGATTTGATGATCTAATATTTCCATGGGTACTTCTTCATAACTGAGGTTGTCTTTTACACCAACGCTGTCCACCGGGACTACTAAAGCTGGATCACCAAACACTTTTTCAAAAGTGACACATGAAACACAGGATGAACTAAGGATAACTCCGAGGGCAAGTCTAACTCATACGCCACCTTACCAACTCTCCTCGCAACCCGGTAGGGGCCAACATAGCGGAGATTGAATTTCCCTTTCTTTTCGAACCGCATGACTCCCTTCATGGGAGATACCTTTAGAAATACCCAATCGTCCGCCTCAAACTCCAAATCTCTCCTCCTCACATCGGCATATGATTTATGACGACTCTAAGAAGTTTTCAATTGGTCCCTTATCAACTGAACCTTCACCATCACCTTGTGAACCGAATCTGGCCCTATCTTAGCTACCTCACCAACCTCAAACCATCCGATGGAATATCTACACCTTCGCTCATAAAGAGCCTCGAACGGTGCCATTTGGATACTAGTGTGATAGCTGTTATTATTAGCAAACTCGATTAAGGGAAAATGATCATCCCAACTACTTTTAAAATCCATAACACATGCTCTCAACATGTCCTCAAGAGTCTGGATTGTCCGCTCCACCTGGCCATCCATTTGAAGATGAAAGGTCATGTTGAGCTTGACTTGGGTCCCAAGTCCCTTATGAATAGACCGCCAGAATTGGGAGGTGAACTGAGTTCCTCAGTCTGAAATAATAGACAAGGGAACTCCATGCAGTCGAAACAACTCCCAAATATACAATTTGGCATAATCATCCGTTGAATCCGTGGTCTTGACCGGTAGAAAGTGTGCATCCTTGGTTAACCTATCTACCACTACCCAAATGGAATCGCAGTGTCGTCGAGTATGAGGTAGGTCTATAACGAAATCCATATTAATCTCTTCCCACTTCCATGTGGGAATGCTATTACCTTGAAGTACGCCTCCCGACCTTTGATGCTCGACTTTCACTTGCTGACAGTTTGGACATTTGGTTACGAACTCTGCAATATCCTTCTTCATACCATCCCACCAATATATTTCTCAAAAGTCCCGATACATCTTCGTGGATCCCAAATAGACAGAGTATTTGGTTCTGTGTGCCTCATGCAATATCCTAACTCTCGAATTATCAAATCCGGAACAAATGACCAACCCTGGTATCGTAGCACACTATCTCTCCCTTGGAAGAAAACCTCCACCTTTTGACTCTGCACCGCTTCCTTCAGCTTTCTCAAAATCAGATCCTCATCTTGCTTAGATTTGACATCAACCACCAAGGACGATTCTGACCCATTATGCACAACAATGCCGCCATCGGTAGAGTCGATCAATCTAACTCCCAACCTTGCGAGCCGATGAACATCTTTCACCAACTCCTTCTTTCCCTCCTCCACGTGGGACACACTCTCCATAGAGAGCCTACTGAGTGCATTCGCCACCACATTATCCTTGCCGTGGTGGTAGAGAACACTCATATCATAGTCCTTTAATAACTCCAACCACCTCCTTTGCCGAAGATTGAGATCTTTCTGCGTGAACACATATTACAGGCTCTTGTGATCCGTGAACACATCCATGTGGACCCCATACAAATAATGCTGACATATCTTCAATGCAAACACCACCGCGGCCAACTCGAGATCATGGGTCGGGTAATTTTTTTCGTGAATTTTCAGCTGTCGAGAGGCATATGCTATTACTTTCCCATGCTGCATCAACACACATCCCAGTCCGACTCTTGAAGCATCATAATATACAACAAAGCCATCCGTACCCTCGAGTAAAGTCAACACTGGTGCTAAAGTGAGTCGGGTCTTCAATTCCTAGAAACTTTTCTCACAAGCCTCCGACCATTGGAACTTTATCTTTTCCTGAGTCAACCTATTCAATGGGGCTGCAATTGATGAAAATCCCTCAACAAATCTTCGGTAGTAGCATGCTAGTCCCAAGAAACTCTGAATTTCCAAAGGATTCACCGGTCTAGGTCGATTCGTCACCGCTTTGATTTTCTGAGAATCTACCTTTATGCCCTCACTTAACACCATGTGACCCAGAAATGTCACCGATTCTAGCCCAAACTCACACTTGCTAAACTTTTCATACAACTGACGATCCTTGAGAGTTTGCAGCACTATCCTCAAATGAGCGGCATGCTCCTCCTCGCTTTGGGAGTATATAAGGATATTATCAATGAACACGATCACGAACATGTGTAGATACGACTTGAACACCCTGTTCATCCGATCCATAAAGGCTGTAGAAGCACTGGTAAGTCCAAATGACATAACTGCAAACTCATAATGGCCATACCGGATCTTAAAGGTTGTCTTTGGGATATCACTCTCCCGGATTCTGAGCTGGTGATACCCGGACCTGAGATTTATCTTTGAGAAACACCTGGAACCCTGGAGCTGGTCAAATAAATCATCAATAATGGGCAACGAGTATCTGTTCTTAACAGTGATCTTATTCAACTATCGATAATCAATACACATTCGAAGGGATCCATCCTTCTTCCGAACAAATAGAACCGATGCGCCCCATGGAGACTTTCTCGGTCTAAGGAAACCCTTATCCAACAAGTCTTTCAACTGTTCTTTTAACTCTTTTAACTCAGCTGGAGCCATCCTGTAAGGAGGAACGGAGATAGATTGCGTATCAGGCAATAGATCAATTCTGAAATCAATTTCCCTTTCTGGAGGAACACTTGGAAAATCATCGGGGAAAACCTCCAGATACTTGCACACCATTGGAACTGACTGAATAGTCGGGGTCTCGGACTCTACATCCTTAACCATAACTAGGTGGTACATGCAACCCTTAGAGATCATTTTCCTAGCCTTAAGATATGAAATAAACCGATTGGCTAGTACAACTGAATTACCCTTTCATTCTAAAACTAACTCACCCGAAAATTGAAATTCCACCACATGGGTCCTACAAGCAATCGAAGCGTAACATTTGAACAACCATTCCATACCCAAAATGATGTCAAAGTTAGTCATGGCCAATTCTACTAAGTCCGCGGAGGTAACCTTATGCAACACCGTAATGGGACAACCCCTATACACCCGCCTAGCTACCATTGATTCACCGATTGGAGTAGATACGAAGAACGGTTCTGACAGAATTTCAGGACTAAATCCAAAACTACTAGCAATATAAGGGGTCACAAAAGACAAAGTAGCTCTTAGATCTAACAAGGCATAAGCATCAATATGGAAGACTTGCAACATACCCTTGACCATATCTGGCGAAGCCTCTTGCTCCTGGAGAGGCACTAGGGCATAAAATCTGTTATGGTGCTGACCACCTGCTGAACTAGTGGAGGCACCCTGCTGAGGGGGTCGTGCTACTGGAGCGGCAAAACTAGCTGCAGGGCAATCTCTGATCTTGTGTCCGGGTTTGCCACACCCGAAACAAGCATCCGCACTGACCAGGAACCTCCCGTGATGATTCTTGTCATACTTCGCACAAACTAGAAAGGTGCACTCCATGATCCCTTGAGCCTATAGCCCTGCTCCTCTGGTCTCCCCTGAACCTAGATGGTGTGTTGGCTGATGATGGAGCTGGAGCAATGGACCTGTGCTGGGACTGCTGACGTGGTCCACCCTCTGTCCAAGCTTGAGAAACCCCGTAGTTGTTGGTCCTGGCCCTCTTGGCCACTCTCTTCATCCTGTAGATCAACTCCATCTGTTGCACATGCAATACAATACGAGGAAAATCAATGTCCTAGTGAAGCATGGCGATCTGGCAGTCCTTGTCCAAATAATCTGCTACATTATGCACAAAATGGCTCACCCGAGTCTGCTGATCTGCCACCAACTCTGGAGCATATTTAGACAACCGGGTGAACTCCAATGCATACTCCTGGACAGACATGCTTCCCTACTTTAGATTCACAAACTCGGCCGCCTTGAGCACCCTCATCTCCCGAGGGAAGAAACGATCCATTAATGCGGTGTGAAACTCATCCCAACCTATCGAGCCTGCAACCTCCACCCTGGCGTCCCTCCATTGCTTAAACCATATATGTGCTACCCCCTTTAGCTGGTAGGAGGTCAATTCAACGCATTCCCCGTTGTTCACCCCCATAACCTGGGTGATTTTCAGAATCTCCTCTATAAAATCGTGCGGATCCTCGTCCACCTTCAACCCTGTGAACTCCGGAGGGATCATCCTCAAGAAATCCCTCACCCTAGCAGCCGCTGCATTCCCATTTGAGGGAAATGCATCACCATCTAATTTTGGACCTAGGCAGTCATGGCCTGTGCCAGCATCTGAATCACTGCCCTAAACTCAGCGTGGGCGACTGGCTCCAGTACATGCTCCTCATGAACGAGTGGAGCTGGCTGATGCTCACCCTTATGGACACCCTCATAATCATTACCATTTCTGTTTCTCTTGGCATTTACTCGACGTGGAGGAATGATTCTGCTAACACGAACAACACGAATTAGAGGAGTAACGGATGTTCATCGCATGACATAGATCATGAAAGAAGGGAACATTTTCTAAATGTCTAGTATCCTCTTCGTCATAAGTGTGGCGCTCTTCACACCCATGGAAAAGACTCTACTTAACGCGGCTTTCAAACTCCCTAGGACGATTCCAAACCTATGGCTCTAATACCAAGTTTGTCACGACCCAAACATACACCCGTATCGTAGACGTGGGACAAGGAGCCCCGAGAGACACCAAGTCAACTCATGGCATGAGCATACATCTAATTAAATAACATGAGCGGAAGACATAACATAAAGAAAATGTAAGAATGTCATAACAATGAAGAAAAGACAATACATGATCCATACATGAAAGCTGAGCACAACTTATAGTTTGAAAAGCCTCTAATCATGAAAGACGGATTGATAGACAGCTCCCCAACTAACCCAACAATTCTAGAGTCTGAAAATATGGCCCTCGAAACATGAGGACTCACCAATAAGCTGATAACAATCTCAGAAGCACTACTGAGGAGGGTGAGCCTTAGAGCCAGATCTTGTATCATGAAACGATACAACACAGAAAGTATGCGGTCAGTACGTGGAATGTACAGAGTAAGCAAGGTAAGTAAAACATACATTTAAAATATATAAAGCTCATAAATGATCGTAAGAGTAGGGCATCATGCTCGTATCATAAACATCATAACATAACATAAGGCTCAAGGTTTTTAAAACATTTGTAATGCAATCGTAATAATAATCGTAAGAGGAAAGATTTATTGGACATGAATTGAGCCAATATTCCTAATCATAACATGCATAAATCATGAGGAATAGTGGGAGTTCTCTTAACCGACATACCCCATATGAGCACACATGAAGCCCGACTTGTAACCCTAGTCGGGAGAGTGTCCCTACCTCGCCAAGGGTAGAACCATGAAAGTGTGATATCACCATGAAAATGGGGTTATTTAGGCTAGGGACTAATATGAAAGGGTCCCAACATACCTACGGTGGCACGTAGTTCATGAGATCTGGGGCTTAACATGAGCTCTGAACCTACTCGGTGTTCGATACTACTCCTAAAACATATATAGTGCTCATAATAATACATACATGAGTTCATGGGCTAGTTAAATCATGATAATCGTAAACATGCTTGAACATAAGTGATATATCCATGACATGAGGCCCGTGAGTTGGCCAAAAACATAATTCATGATGAATAGGATTTATACATACATATAGATCATATATATAGCTTGAATTTCATAAAATCATAATGGGTAACATAATAATTTCATAATTCAAAACATAATTCATGTTGGGCTCTTAAAGAACATCGATGGAATAATAGATCATAAATCGATTCATCATGGGGCATGCATAATTAAGCCTAATTATTTAAGAAATCAAAAATCAATAATATTATAATCAATTTAAATCTCAAAAGATGATCAAAATCCATAGGTTATGATAATATTTTAAAATCACAAAACCCATAATTAAATCGTTAGTTTTTCATATAACTCGACTACAAAACTCCATGAGTTCTTAGTAAATTTTAAGTAAAATCATAGAGTAGAAGCATGGGTGTGAAAGAATTCACCCATTGATGACCTTACATACCTGGGATAGCTGATTCTCAACTTTCCTAGATTGCCCAAGAAGATATTGAGGAAGAGCACCTTGAATCACCTTCTAATCTCCTCTTTATACTCTTGCATGCATGAATGAGGCTTAACATGAACTTAACCCCCTTAAAAGACCCCATTCAGACCTTAANCCTTGAATCACCTTCTAATCTCCTCTTTATACTCTTGCATGCATGAATGAGGCTTAACATGAACTTAACCCCCTTAAAAGACCCCATTCAGACCTTAAAAAAAGTAGTTTAGGCCTTACGAATTTAGGAATTATGAAAATACCCTTACTTAAATTGCAAAATTTTGCTGACTTCCTGTCCCCACGAGGGACTGGACGACTCTTTGCCAGGGACCACGATTCGTGGCCTTGAGTCATCAGGTATACAGCCAGAACTTACCTAGGGACCCTACAAAGGACACCACGAATCATGGTGGGTGACCATGACTCGTGGTCACCATCCGTGGTCTATACTGCCCAACCAAACTCAGGGGACCCCATGAAGGACCCCATGAATCGTGCTGGCTGACCACGAGTCATGGTCACCACCCGTGGTCCCTACTGCCTCAAATCCCTAGCCATGCATTCCATCATCTCCACGGGTGACATCATGAGTCGTGAGGTCTGACCATGACTTGTGGTCTCCATCGTGGCCTCCCAAAACTCTGCCAAGCCCAGTCATGACCACGAGTCACTTCATGACTCGTGGTCCCACCTAACGAGCTACCTCACGAACCATCCTGTGACCTGGTGTGAATTTTCAGTTTTTCTCTGTTTTGGCTCCTGGGTCTGATCCTTGGGTTCTCGGGTTATAACAGTCTAAGATCGTCCTTTATGGGAGTTAGACAAATATCCTGCATCTGCATAACCAATCAGTTATGACTTGGATTCATTTGAATTAAACAGTCCCATATCAATGGTCCCCCAGAGGTATCTGAATATATGCTTAATGCCATTCCAATGTCTCCATGTTGGGGAAGAACTAAATCTAGGTAACAAGCTCACAGAGAAAGCTATATCTGGTCGAAAATTATTGGCAAGATACATTAATGCACCAATTGCACTAAGATATGGTATTTCAGCACTAATAAGTTCTTCATCATTTTCATGAGGTAGAAATTGATCTTTATTTATATCAAGTGATCTGACAACCATTGGGGTACTCAATGGATGTGTGTTATCCATGTAAAATCTCTTTAAAATATTTTCAGTATTTGTTGATTGATGGGCAAATATTCCATTTGAGAAATGCTCAATTTGTAGACCAAGACAATATTTTATATTTTTAAGATATTTCATTTCAAATTCCTTTTTCAAACATTTTACCACCTTTGGAAGCTCTTCAGGAGTTTCAATGATATTCAAGTCATCAACATACACGGCTATTATAATAAATTTAGATCCAGACCTTTTTATAAAGACACAAGGACAAATAGGGTCATTTTTGTATCCTTCTTTTAATAGGTATTCACTTAGGCGATTATACCATATGTGTCCTGATTGTTTCAATCCGTATAAGGATTTCAGAAGCTTTATTGAACAAGTTTCTCAGGAATCTTTACATGCTTCAAGAATTTTGAATCCTTCAGAGATTTTTAAAAAAAATATCATTGTCTAGTGAGCCATATAAATAGGCTGTGACAACATCCATTAAATGCATATTAAGTTTTTCATGAACAACCAAATTTATAAGATATCTAAAGGTGATTACATCCACTACAAGAGAATATGTGTAATGCCCCAAAAACCCTAAGACCTGACCCGAGAGTTGAAATGGAGAAAACAGGATTTTCTACACCAGGACACAGAATGAGTCGTCCTGTGACCCATGGGGTAGGGCACATGTCGTGGAGTGACTCGTGGGGAAGGGTTCAGACATGCTTGAAAATTTGGGAACGGGTGTGACCACGAGCTGTGGTCAACACCACGAGTCGTCAAGTGAGTCATGGTCAAGGATGGTTGAAGGAAGAGGAAGTTTGGGACAGTGCACTTAATGGGTCCTCACCATGACTCATTGGGAGCACCACGAGTTATGTTGTCGCCCGTGGGGAGCCCTCTGGTTATTTCTGGCAGAATAGAGGACGATAGGTGACCACGAGTCATGGTCACCATTAACGACCCATTATGTCCCCCGTGGTGAACACCAAGTGAAGTTAGGTAGTGTACTCGATGGATTGTGACCACGAGTCGTGGTCACTAGGCATGACTCATTAAGTCCCTCGTGGGGACTAGCAGTCAGCTTTTCCCTGCAAGTTTAGTAAGAGCTTTTCCGGTAATTCTTATGATCCTAAGGCCTATACTACATCATTTTAAGCATATTTTTGATGAATTTAGAGGGGTTGAACGGTTTCCATCCCTCATTCATCACTCAAACTCTCAAAAGTTAGAACGTAGAACTCTCTCAGAAAGACTCAGAACAGAAGCTAGGGAAATTACAAGGTATGTGGGAACATAGAATTCACTAGGTATATGTAAATTCAACAAGGGAATAGTTCTTCCCTTGTGTCCCCAAAATCTTCGCTATTTTCCTCTTTCAGTTTAGCCCTGCGGATTCGAAATGTAGAAGATTTTCATACTTATATCTTTAAAATTTTGAGTAGTATATTTCTCATGATTTTAATTGCTTATTATTTCCTATTTCTAGACATTTATGAGAATTGTATCTTGGGGAATAATTTAGCCCTATGTCTCAATTCAGTAGAATTTAGGATCTTGCATGTTGAACTAGTTTTCCTGTAGTTTGATTCTAATAGATTTGAAATCCCCATATTATTAGTGTATGTAGAAATTCTAGTCAGATATTTACATGTCCAATCTCAGTGTTGTCTAGAAATATCAGTTGATCAGTTTAACTGCGGTTAATTTTTGAGGTGTCAGTGATGCCTCTCAGTTATCAGCATTTAGACTCAGAAATCAGTTATTAGATTTTGTTGTTCTTTAGATGGTTATGACGCTCCCAGATAACCAGCTCTGACCAGTCTTAGAACCACCAGCTTCAGACTCAGTTTGTTCTTTAGACGGTTACGTTGCTCTCAGATAAGCAACTCTGACCAGTTTTAGAGCACCAATTTCTAAATTTGGTCCGATAAGACTCTTAGGGTACTCGCAGATAGTATCCCTGACTTAGTCTTGGGCCCCAGTATCGAGCTATCCGCTTGGCAGTAGTAGTCATGTTAGGACTATCCAGTGGGAGTAGGACTTAGCACCGAGAGGGGCGGGGTTCCAGCGCATCCAGGTTCCCAGAACTACATTGTCACCGTAGGTTATCTTATTGGCCTCAAGGCCCCACATAGTGATTTTTCACAGTTCATTCTTTATACCCTGACAAGGTATATTGGGTCCTACCAATGGGGTGTGTAAATCAGACTCCATGTCTAACTTACGTGGTTACATGTCAGTTATAGCATCTCTCACTAGTCAGTTTAGTTCAATCTCAGATTAGCTCATTTAGAACATTTTCAGACTACTCAGTTCAAATCAATTCAGTATAGTACTTCTGATTAGTATCTCAGATTTAGGGCATGTCTTTGACCATCAGACAGAGTCATTTTGACCATCTGAGTATATCACAGTTTATTCAGTTTCAGTATTTCAATTGGTCATTGCATGTCTTTACAGTTCAGTTGTTTTATTCTCCGTGTTATGGTTTCTCTCACTTACTCATTACACTCAAAGTACTGACGCATACCTTTTATGTTGTATCATTTTATGATATAGCTGCAGGTTCTCAGTCTCAGCTCCGTTAGCAGATCTCACCCAAATGGAATTTATCTATCGAAGGTTCAGTCTCCCAAAACAGCTGATGANCTTTTATGTTGTATCATTTTATGATATAGCTGCAGGTTCTCAGTCTCAGCTCCGTTAGCAGATCTCACCCAGAAGTTTTAAGTTGCATCAGTGGTGAGTCCTCATCTTTCTAGGACGAGGATTATATCCTTTCAGTTATATTTTCTTTCAGTTATACTTAGAGTTAGTTGGGGGTTTGTCCCAGCAACTCATCAGATTGATGGCTTTCAGACACAAATAGAGTTTCAAATTTTTATCTTGTTTTAGTTGTTTTAAAACTTTATGATTTAGTTCTTCTTCATAAATGTTTTATTTCATTATATTAAAGCTTCCGCTATGTTTTTACTCAGAATGCCAGTGTTATGATAGATCATGGGTTGAATTAGAGTTAATTGTGACTCAAAGTACCGTGTCCCGTCCAGGGTATAAACTCGGGGTGTGAAAACTCGGTATCAAAGCACTAGGTTTAGAGTATCCTAGGATGTTTAAAAGTCACATCAAGTAGAGTCCTTTTCATGGGTGTGAAGTGCGCAACACTTATGACGAGGAGACTATGAGATGTTATTAGGAAAACTCTATTTTGTTCATACTCTTTATCTTGTTTCCGAGTTCAATCCCAGAAACGTTTTCCTAACTACTTCTCTGTTTCATTTCAGTGAAAATAATGCCACCACGATGTGGTGACGGAAGAAGGGCTGGAAACGCTCACCGACCTGCCCCACCAGCTCAGTAGTCCCTCAGGACGACCTAGTGTCCTCCGTAGTGTTCAGACCAGCTATCCAGCTACTCGCACAGACATTCACTAATCAGGTGAACCAGCAAGTGATTCCGGTAAATAATAATGGGTCCGCAGCAGCTTCCTGGTTTATGAATTCACCCGGATGAACCCTTTAGTTTTCCATGGATTGAAGGTGGGAGAGGACCCGTAAGAGTTCATGGATGAGCAGGAAGATCACCCGAATTATGGGTGTTAGCTTTTCGGAGAGTGCCGACCTGGCTTCCTACCAGCTGAAAGGGGTAGCTCAGATCTAGTATGACCAGTGAAAGGAGGGTAGACCAGCGGGAGCAGAACCGGTGGAATGGGAGGAGTTCACTATAGCCTTCCTTGACAAATTCTTTCCCCGGGAGCTCAGGGAGGCCAAGGTGTTGAATTCATGAATCTGAAATAGGGAAATTGGATGGTGGAAGAGTATGCACTGGAGTTCACAAGGCTGTCTAAATATGCTCTAGAGATGCTAGCCGAGACAAGGGCTCACATGCTAAAGTTTGTTAATGGAGTATCAAACTTGGTCCTCAAGGAGTGTAGGACTGCAATGCTTATCAAGGATATCGATCTCTCTAGCCTCATAGTTCTTGCCCAGCAGATTGAGACAGAAAAACTAAAGGACTTGGAGCGGGAGAACAAATGGGCAAGAACTGGCCAGTCAGATTATGGATGCTAGAGATCTAGTAGTAATAACCGCCCACAACAGCAGAGGGCTTCAGCACCCACCTCAACCAGTGCCCCTACTTTTCGATCCCGCAAGGATCGAAGGGGTGGAACATCTGGCTTACAGTCCTAGAGTCATAGTGCAAGTGACCGCTACACCTACCCAGCTTGCCCTAAGTGTGGCAAGAATTATCCAGGAGAATTTCTTCAGGGCCGAGAGGGATGTTTTGGATGTGAACAGCACCAAAACCATTTTTATGCTTTGTCCTCTTTTCAGGATCAGGAGAGCTCACTTGACGTGGTCACGAGTATGTTACACATTTTCCATCTAGACGTGTATGCCCTACTAGATCTAGGATCCACACTTCATTCATGACTCCCTATGTAGTTGTCCAGTTTGATATCAGTCCATAAGTCCTCTCAGAACCATTCTCAGTCTCCACCCCAGTTGGCGAGTCTATTAGAGCCATCCGGGTGTATAGGAACTGCCTAATCTCAATCTTGAATAAGGTCATTCCAGCTAATATTGTAGAGTTAGACATGGCTGACTTTGACCTCATTCTTATTATGGATTGGTTGCACTTTTGTTACGCATCAATCGACTGCAAAACTAGGGTCGTCAGGTTTCAGATCCCTAATGAGCCAGCTATAGAGTGGACGGGCAGTATTTCAGCGCCTAAGGGTAAGTTTATTTCCTACCTTAAGGCCAGAAAACTTATTTCCAAAGGGTATATTTATCATCTATTTTGGATCAAAGATTCTAGCTAAGATACCCCAACTATCTGGTCAGTTCCAGTTGTCAGCGAGTTCCCTGACGTGTTTCCTGAATATCTTCCTGGAGTCCCTCCTGAGCGGGAAATAGACTTCGGCATAGACCTTCTTTCAGACACTCAACCCATCTCCATCTCTCCTTACAGAATGGCTCCAACTGAGCTTGAGGAGTTAAAGGAGCAGCTAAAGGACCTTTATGATAAAGGTTTTATCAGACCCGTCATCTCTCCCTGAGGTTCTCCATTACTATTCATGTGAAAGAAAGATGGTATCCTCAGAATGTGCATCGATTACCATCAGTTGAACAAGGTCACAGTCAAGAACAGGTATCCCCTACCCAGGATTGACGACTTGTTTGATCAGCTCCAGGGAGCTAGTTGTATCTCCAAGATAGATCTCAGGTCGGGGTATCATCAGCTAAGAGTCAAAGAATGTGACATACCGAAAACAGCTTTCGGAACTCGATATGGCCATTATGAGTTCATGGTTATGTCCTTTGGACTCACTAATGCCCCTGCAGCTTTCATGGACCTGATGAGCAGAGTCTGAAAGTAGTATCTAGATATGTTCATGTATTTAGTGACGACATTCTGGTATACTCCAAAAATGAGGAAAAATATGCTAATCACCTAAGGATAGTGCTTTAGACGCTCAGAGACTACCAGTTGTTCGCAAAATTCAGCAATTGTGAATTCTGGTTGAAGTCTGCGACCTTCCTTGGTCACGTGGTCTTGAGTGAGGGTATTCATGTAGATCCTCAAAAGATCTCAGTAGTGAAAGACTGGCTAAGACCTACTTCCCCAACTGAAATAAGAAGTTTCTTGGGTCTAGCCGGTTATTACCGACGTTCTGTGGAAGGTTATTCCTCTATTGCATCTTCTCTGACTAAGTTGACTCAGAAAAAGGTGAAATTGAAGTGTTCAGATATGTGTAAGAAGAGTTTCCAGGAGTTGAGGACTCGGCTCACTACCGCTCCAGTTTTGACCTTACCAGAAGGAACAGATGAGTTTGTGGTGTATTGTGACGCCTTCAAAGTTGGACTTGGTTGCGTTTTGATGCAGCGGGGTAATGTGATAGCTTACGCCTCCAGACAGCTCAAAGTTCATGAGAAGAACTATCCAACTCATGACCTGGAGTTGGTAGCTGTGGTGTTTTTGTTGAAAATATGGAGGCACTACCTTTACGGGGCTCACGTGGATGTATTCACCGATCACAAGAGCCTTCAGTATGTATTCAATCAGATAGATCTAAATCTTCGTCAAAAAAGATGGTTGGATCTACTGAAGGACTATGACATGAGTGTGTTGTATCACCCGGGCAAAGCCAATGTGGTAGCAGATGCCCTAAGCAGGATGTCTATGGGGAGTGTGGCTCATGTTGAAAAGAGAAAAAAGGGAACTGGTAAAGGATATCCACAGGTTAGCTTGGTTGGGAGTGCAGTTGGTCAATACAACTGAGGGCGGAGTAGTTGTGCAGAGTGGATCAAATTTCTTGTTGGTAGTTGAAGTTAAGTCAAGGAAGGATGAAGATCCATACTGCTTAAGCTGAAGGAGGCGGTTCTCAGAAAAGAGGTGGAGGCTTTCTCCCAAATGGGAGATACTGTACTCCGTTACTAGGGTAGGTTGTGCGTACCAGATGTGGGTGATTTGAGACAGTAGATACTGGCTGAAGCACACAGTTCGAGATATTCTATCCACCCAGGTGCTACTAAGATGTACCGTGATTTACGAGATATTTACTGGTGGAACGACATGAAGAGAGACATCACAGAATTTGTAGTTAAGTGCCCGAACTGCTAGCAGGTCAAAGTAGAACACCAGGGACTGGGTGGTATGACTCGGATATCAACATACCCACAAATAAGTGTGAAGAAGTAAATATGGATTTTATTACAGGTCTACCTCGGACTCGTTGGCAGCATGACTCAATCTGGGTGATAGTAGACTGGATGACTAAGTCAACATATTTCCTCACCGTTAAAACTACAGACTCAGCTGAGGATCATGTTAGGCTTTATATCTAAGAGTTGGTCAGATTACATGGGGTGCCCTTATCCATTATCTAAGATAGAGGTACCCAATTTACCTCTCATTTCTGGAAGTCTTTTAAGAAGAGACTTAGTGCCCAGGTCAAACTCAGCACAACTTTTCACCCGCAAATTGATGGACAAGATAAGAAGACTATATAGACTTTAGAAGATATGCTAAGAGCATGTGTGATCAATTTTAAGGGCAGTTGGGATGATCACCTACCTCTCATCGAGTTTGCGTACAACAACAACTACAATTCCAGTATTTAGATAGCCCCGTTTGAGGTATATGGTAGGAGGTGTAGATCTACAATAGGGTGGTTTAATGTTGGTGAAGCTACCTTGGTAGGGCCAGAGTCTATTCATGAAGCTATGCAGAAAGTACAGCTCATCCGAGAAAGATTGAAAACAGCGCAAAGCCATCAGAAATCTTTTGCTGATGTGAGGATAAGAGAATTAGAGTTTGCAGTGGATGACTGGATTTATCTAAAAATTTCACCCATGAAAGAGGTGATGAGATTTGGAAAGAAAGGAAAGCTCAGTCCGAGATATGTGGGACCCTACAAAATTCTGAGGCAAATTGGAAATGTAGCCTATGAGCTAGAATTACCTTCAGAGTTATCATATGTGCACCCAGTGTTTCATGTGTCACTATTGCAGAAGTGCATCGATGATCCAACTTCAGTGGTGCCACTAAATAGTATGGGAGTGAAAGATAGTTTCTCTTACGAAGAGGTCCCAGTTTAGATCCTTAATCGTCAGATTCGTAAGCTGAGAAACAAAGAAGTAGCTTCAGTCAAAGTTTTATAAAGGAATCAGCATATTGAGGGAGCTACATGGGAAGCTGAAGCAGATATGATGGCTACATACCCATATTTATTTCCTTACGGTTCAATTTAAGTTTAAGGTATCAATTTTCTCCCTAAAACTCTATTCAGTTTCATTCTCAATTCATGTGACCTAGTTTCTTTCATGTCAATGTACGTAAGTGTGACTCATAAATTCAGTTCAGTCATTTAGTTCAGTTCGGAGGCAGTCATTCCGTTAGTTTTCAGCTTATATGTTCAATATTTAAATACAACGATTGAATTTCTCTACTTTCTGTGTGGTTTTCAATATTCGAGGATGAATGTTCCCAAGGGGGTGACATTGTAATGCCCCAGAAACCTTAAGACCAGATCCGAGAGTTGAAACGGAGAAAACAGGATTTTCTGCACCAGGTCACAGAATGAGTCGTCTTGTGACCCATGGGGTAGGCCATAAGTCATGGAGTGACTCATGGAGAAGGGTTCGGACTTGATTGAAATTTTGGGAATTTGAGTGACCACGGGTATGACCACGAGTCGTGGTCAACACCACGAGTTGTCATGTGAGTCGTGGTCAAGGATGGTTGAAGGAAGAGGAAGTTTGGGAAAGTGCACTTAACGGGTTCTCAACACGACTCGTTGGGAGAATTACGAGTCGTGGTGTCGCCCTTGGTGACCCCCCTGGTTATTTATGGCAGTGTAGAGGACGAGAGGTGACGACGTAACGAGTCGTGGTCACTGGAGACGACTCGTTAAGTCCCTCGTGGAGACTGGCAGTCAACTTTTCTCTGCGAGTTAGTAAGAGATTTTCCATAATTCCTATGATCTTAAGGCCTATACTACGTCTTTTTAAGTATATTTTTGATGAATTTAGAGGGGTTGAACGGTTTTCATCCCTCATTCATCACTCAAACTCTCAGAAGTTAGAACGTAGAACTCTCTCAGAAAGACTCAGAGCAGAAGCTAGGGTAATCGACTTCTTCACAAATTCTCAAGGGATCTTCTCACAATTTCTTCACCAGGTATGTGAGAATTCAACAAGGGAATAGTTCTTCCCTTGTGTCCCCAAAATCTTTGCTATTTTCCTCTTTCAGTTTAGCCTTGTGGATTCGAAATGTGGAAGATTGTCAGACTTATATCTTTAAAATTTCGAGTAGTATATTTCTCATGATTTTAATTACTTATTATTTCCTATTTTTAGACATTTATGATAATTATATCTTGTGGAATAATTTAGCCCTAAGTCTCAGTTCAGTAGAATTTAGGATCTTGCGTGTTGGACTAGTTTTTCTGTAGCTTGACTCTAACAGATTTGAAATCCCCATATTATTAGTGTATGTGAAAATTTTAGTCAGATATTTACATGTCCAGTCTCAGTTATATTATTAGACTTAGTGTTGTCTAGAAATGTTAGTTGATCAGTTTGAGTACAGTTAATTATTGAGGTGTCAGTGATACCTCCCAGTTATCAGTATTTAGACTCAAACATCAGTTATCCGATTTTAGTGGTTCTTTAGACGGTTATGAAGTTCCTAGATAAGCAGTTTTGACTAGTCTTAGAACCACCAGCTTCAGCCTCAGTTTGTTCTTTAGACGGTTATGACGCTCCCAGATAAGTAGCTCTGTCCAGTCTTAGAACACCAGTTTCTAAATCCGATCCAATAAGACTGTCAAGGTAGTCCCGGATAGTATGTCTGACTTAGTCTTGGGTCCCAGTATCGAGCTATCCGTTTGGCAGTAATAATCATGTTAGGACTATCAAGTGGGAGTAGGACTTAGCACTGAGGGGGCTGGGGTTCCAGCGCACCCAGGTTTCCAGAACTACGTTACCACCGTAGGCTATCTTATTGGCCTCATGGCCCCACACAGTGATTTTTCACAATTCATGCCTTTATACCCTGATAAGGTATATTGGTTCCTACTGATGGGGTGTGTACATCGGACTCGACATCTAGCTCACGTGGTTATATGTCAGTTATAACCTCTCCACTAGTCAGTTCAGTTCAGTCTCATATTAGCTCAGTTAGAACAGTTTCATACTACTCAATTCAGATCAGTTCATTACAGTACTTCAGATTAGTATCTCAGATTTAGGGCATGTCCTTGACCATCAGACAGGATCATTTTGACTATCTCAATATATCACAGTTTATTCAGTTTCAATATTTCAGTTGGTCATTGCATGTCTTTACAATTCAGTTGTTTTATTCTCCGTGTTATGGTTTCTCTCACTTACTTAGTACATTCAAAGTACTGACGCATACCTTTTATGTTGTATCACTTTATGATACAGCTGTAGGTTCTCAGTCTCAGCTCCGTTAGCAGATCTTGCCCAAAAGTTTTCAGCTGCATCAGTGGTGAGTCCTCATCTTTCGAGGACGAGGATTATTTCTTTTCGGTTATATTTTCTTTCAGCCAGACTTAGACTTAGCTGGGGGCTTGTCCCAGCAACTCATCATATAGATGGCTTTCAGACACATACAGAGTTTCAGATTTTTAGCTTGTTTCAGTTATTTTAAAACTTTATGATTTAGTTCTTCTTCATAAATATTTTATTTTATTATTTTAAAGCTTCCTCTATATTTTAGCTCATAATGCCAGTGTTATGATAGACCATGGGTCGACTTGGAGTTACTTATGACTTCAAGTATCGTGTCCCATCCAGGGTATAGACTCAGGGCGTGACAATATGTCTTCATATATTCAATGCTAGGTCTTTGCGAAAATCCTTTTGCCACTAGTCGTGCTTTATATCTTACGACTTCATTTTTCTCATTTTTTTTCACACAAAAACTCATTTGTACCCCACTGTCTTCATACCTTCAGGTGTTCGGACTATAGGCCCGAAAACTTTACATTTTTCAAGAGAATTTGAATTGCATCTTTCCATTTTGTCCAATCGTTTCTCTGTCTGCTTTCCTGGACAAATTTTAGTTCAAGATCCTCATCTTATTGCATTATTTCAACAGCAACATTATAGGAAAAAGTATTATCGACAATTGTATTATTTCAGTTCCATAATTTTTTTAATGAGACATAATTTATTGAGATCTCTTTATTTTTATTATTTTCAGGTACCTAAACCTCTCCTGAGGTTTTATCAATTGTTATGTCTCTCTTCTCTTCTTGAGTAGCTTCCTCTATATTATGACCATTTTGATTGTTTGCTCCTTTTCTTTTTCGATAATTTTTATCTTTGGAACCAATTGGTCTACCACGTTTTAAGCATGGTTTAGACTCATTTGCACTAATTGATTGTCCTACCGGGACATCAACTCGAATTGGAGCATTAGCAGCTGAAATATGAGAATTAGTAATCCTTGATAGGTCAATGAATGCATCTGATAGTTGATTTGAAATATTTTGCAAATAGATTATCTGTTGAACTTTCAGTTCACATTGATTTGTATGAAGATCTACATGAGATAGTGATAATACATTCCAATTTATCTCCTTTTTCAGCTGCTTATTTTCTCCCCCTAATGGTGGGTAAATAGATTCATCAAAATGACAATCAGTAAATCTTGTCATAAATAAATCTTTAGTCATAGGTTCTAAATATTTTATAATTGAAGGAGATTCATACCCAATATATATCACCAACCTTCTTTGGGGACCCATTTTTGTGAATTGTGGTGGAGCAACTGGAACATATACTGCACATTGAAATATTTTAAGATGAAAAATATTTGGCTCCTGACCAAAAGTCAATTGTAAAGGGGATACTCTATTATAACTTGTGGGCCTGATCCGCACAAGAGCTTCTCCATGCAAAATAGCATGACCCCACATTGAGATGGGAAGTTTTGTTCTCATAAGCATTGGTCTTGCAATTAATTGGAGGCGTTTGATCAATGATTCTGCTAGACCATTTTGAGTATGAACATGAGCAACTGGATGCTCAATTGTTATCCCAGTTGATATACAATAATCATTAAAGGTTTGAGATGTAAACTCTCCTGCATTATCAAGACGAATTGTCTTAATTGCATAATCTGAAAATTGTGCTCTTAATTTTATTATCTGAGCAAGCAATCTCGCAAATGCCAAATTGCGAGTTGTAATAAATACACATGTGACCATCTTGTAGATGCATCTATTAAAATCATATAATATCTAAATGGTCCACATGGTGGGTGAATGGGTCCACATATATCACCTTGTATATGTTCCAGAAATGCAGGAGATTCAATTTTCACTTTAATTATTGATGACCTAGTAATCAATTTTCCTTGAGAACATGTAGCACAAGAGAATTCCTTAAATTGAAGAATCTTTTGATTCTTCAAAGAGGGTCCATATGAATTCTCAATTATTTTTGTGCATCATATTAGAACAGGGATGGCCCAACCAGTCATGCCAAATATTAAAATCATTTGAATTAGTAGACTTCTGATTTACTATGGCATGTGTTTCAACCATGATAATACTTGTATAGTATAAGCCGGAAGAAAAGGCGGGTAACTTTTCAAGAACGTATTTCTTACCCAACATCATTGTAGCAATATTAAGATATTCAATATTTTCATCATTTGTAGTCTCAATATGATAGTCATTTTGGCAAATGTCTTTGAAACTTAGCAAGTTTCTTTGAGACTTACTACAATATAATGCTTCATCAATTATCAACTTTGTTCCTCTGGTAAGTAATAAATTAGCTTTACCAGAGCCTTCAATTAGTCTTGTACTACCAGATATTATATTAATATTGGCTTCTTTCATCATCAAATATAAAAAATATTTCTTATCTTTTATAATAGTGTGTGTTGTAGCATTATCTATAAGACATATGTCATCGTGATTGACCTTGGGTCCAACTGATGATTGATAAATTTTCATATTATTCATGAAAATAAAAGATATATTATAAGAAATATGAACAACTATAACATACATAACTTTAAGAAATTGTACTGGAAGTGTTGAAATTAGGAAAATATGATACTATAGGAAAAACATTTAAGAAGAAGAACCTAGTTGAAAACATAAAAGAAAACAATAACTTTTCTTACATTTTTTTATTCCCCCATAAGATGATCAGTTATTCAGTCAATACCATCATAGAAGTCTTCAACTTCTAGATGAGTAATATTTGAGAGACATTTAAAATTATCATCTTTATAAACATGATTTGTCTCAATATCATCATATTTGTTTGAGGGAGCTGCTTCATCGTCATCATTTTGAAAGATAAAGTGTGCCTCCATGTTATTATATTTCTTTTTGAGAAAGGCTTGATAAAATTTGACAAAATGATCGGGTGTACGATAAAAATGTGCCTAGTGACCTTTCATATCACATCTGTGGTAAATATTGGCTTTACCTCTTGAAGGATTATTTTGAGAAACTTTATTGTTCTCCAATTTATTCCCACCATGATGACGATAATAGTTTCGTCCTCTACCACATCCTCTCCCACGTCCACGACCATGGACACAACCACGACCGCGGTAATTATTTTATCTTATTTGAGACTGCTCATATGTTTCTGCAACATTCACTTTAGGGAATGGAGCAGATCCAGTGAGATGGGCTTCATGATTTTTCATCAATAGAGTATTATTCTGCTCAGCCACAAATAGGCATGTAATTAATTTAGAATATTTATTAAATCCTTTTTCACGGTATTGTTGTTGTAGCAACGCATCTGAAGCATGAAAAGTAGAATAAGTTTTCTACAGTAAGTCCTCATTAGAAATAGTTTCTCCACATAATTTTAATATGGAACTTACTTTGTGAATAACAGAATTATACACAGTTACAGTTTTAAAATCTTGAAACTGAAGGTGTGTCCACTCATATTGAGCTTTCGGTAATACCATAAGTTTTAAGTGGTCATATCGATCCTTCAAATTATTCCACAATTCAAGTGGATCTTTCACAGTTAAATATTCAGTTTTTAATCCTTCATGAATATGATGACGAAGAAAAGTCATGGCCTTCGCTTTATCTTGATTTGATGCATCATTTTCTTATTTAATGGTAGTTCCAAGACCTTTAGCGTCGAGGTGAATTTTAGCATCAAGAACCTATGATAAATAATTCTTTCCGGTAATATCAAGTGTCACAAACTCTTGATTTGATAAATTTAACATGGTGAAAACTAAAAAAAATAAAATAAATTAGAAAAGATAAAGACAATTAAAACTAAATTTCTGAATACAAATAAATTAAATAGATCATAAATATATATTGAGTAAACATAAATTGGTTACTAATTAATATAACAGTAATTATATATGACACTAAAACTCAATTAGAAAATGCAAGGGACTAGTTTGTATCCAATCCACCACACCCAACTTCCATACGTATACCTCTTACCAACTTAAAATATAATTTTGTTATCTAGGTCAATTTCAGTTGCCAAAAATAAGAAGACAGTACTTTCGTATTATTTAAAATATATGAATAGTTAAAATAAAATTGTATGCATATTAAAGTTGGGGTATAACCCAATAAACGATCATAAAATTAGATATGTTAACAAAAGAAAAATTATCACATAAACTACTTGAAAGATTAAATATATAAGTAAGAAATACGTATGTGCATTATACTTAAGGTAGAAACTCAATTTATTTGGAGAAGATTAGAACATTCGTGTTGATAACGTATTCTGAAATAAAAGTAAATATAATATTAATAAAAGAGAAAGAGGGAGAGCAGTAGTGTCAAACTTAAAAGATAATGAGGGAGAACAACTTTTTTTTTTTACCTGAACGAGGGAAAACAACTTTTTCTTCTACCTTTTAATTACTAAAGAAGGCTATTTATAAGCCTAATATTACTTGCATACAGTAGTATGCTACATTAAATTACTTGGGGATCATAGCATGCGACAGTGTGTTGACATTCACTATTGTTTACAACAAGTTATTAATTTTTTATTTTAAATAATTGCCAGGTTACACATGCGATACACAAACATTTAAATTAGTACTCCCTTTGTTCCATTTTAATTGTTAGAATAAGATTGCCATTTTCATTAAGAAAAAATTAATAGGGATGGTAATTTGACTAATATAACCCTATTAATTTTTAAAAAAATATACAATAATAATTCTTTTCATATTTTAGAATGACTTTAAGTACTAAGAGTAGAATTGAAAAAACATGATCAATTATCTCTTGAATTTTGAAACTATCAAGTATTTTAAAATAACTAATTTTAGTATACCTAGCAAATAAAATGTTAAGGAGGGAGTATCTTCTTAATAACGTGGAACATCATTTATTTTAAAATAAAAAGGTAACATTCATTTATGTTACTTTTGGAAAACTGAAGATCCCAATGCATCTTGGAAATACTGTAACGACTCACCCGATCGTTATAACATTCCGACACCATAAAATTCGGGCAAATTAAAATTTTTTAAAATTCGCGATAAATCCCCAACAAACAAAGAGCACAATGAGAATAAAATTGAACGGGCGTAGTTGAGATCGGGTGGACCCAAGCGGGTGTACGCCGCGGTGAGACATTTTTCGCCACAGCAGAGTTGCTGTAGTGGGAGGTATGACCGCTGCAGCGGATTATGCAGACCAGAAATCCACAATCCCATTCTGATTTGGATATTTAAAACCTAGTTCTTAAGAAGGACTTATTAAAAACGTCTAAAAATAGAAAATAGACTTTTTGGAGGAAAATAAGAGGATCCAGGGGGGAGGAATTTGACATCCATGACTAGAAACTTTCGCGAGGGAATCAAGAATGGAATAGCCCTAGACGAAGATGATCGGGATGATAGCTTGGCACCCGGGTAGGCTATGGTTTACTCACCTTTGCGTTAGACTTTGGTTAGCTAAACATATACGTGCGTATGATTTATATGCTTTCGATAAATGGGATTGTACTTTTAACTATGTTATGGTCTATTAATTGGAATCTATGAAAATATAAGAACGAGTGTATTAGAAGACGGGCGACGAAAACTCGTAATAAGGTAAAACCCTAGGGGAGATACTTAGACCGATAAATAGATATTTGTTCTAGTTTTTTCTTTGAATCAAACGTTGTTGAGGAGATTAACTTTCGGGTGTAGTTGGCAGAATGTTCTCGGGTATAAGTATGGACTTCTTCCTTTTTGGAATCGAAACCTTAGACGTGTAAAATCACATAGACTCTGTGTAGGGGATGTGATTAAAGGAATGATTAATAAGTTATAACTATATTCGAGTGTGAGATGAAGCAAGTGGCGTAGGATAGTAATTCCTTACACAATGACTTGAATGTGTTGTGGTCGGTGTTGTATTTTTCAAATTGATTATGGTTATATGTATTAATGATGACACTGTGGTAAGATAATTATTGATGTAAGCTTGTTATGAAAATGTTTTATTATAGCGGGTACAAAGAAACCAAAATGCGGGAAAAACGAGAATAAAGACTGGTCGCAATACTGTCAGCAGTACCACTGCAGCGGATAGTATACTGCTGCAGTGAGACCGTTATAACGGCAGTAATGTCGTTGCAACGGAGCCCAAACTAGCGAGCAAGTCGAGTCAAAATTCTTATGACTTGATCAGATTAAATGTTATTAATTTTGTTTGTACACGAAGCAGTTGGATGGTTAGGACACCCTATCTTTAGAGATAAAGAAGGGCGTGAACTTTTTGTACATTGTATGCCTACTTTTTTTTAAATATTTTCGGTCATTTTGGTAGACGGCGATGGAATTGTTAGAGTCGATGTTCCTTTTAGAAGGGAAGAATCGAAGTATAGTGTTGAACAAGTAGTTGATTTAATTTCATGTTATTGTACTAGTTGTGTGACTGAGTAATTCTTGTTGTGTGATGATCTGTTATGTGATGTGTCGCATTATGCATCTCGCGATCGAGGGGGGAATTGACATTAAATAAATGTGTGACGGAGATGATGGATAATATGGAAGGAAATTTATCGATACTGTGGTAAATGAGGGGCCTATGGCCGAATTTAAGGAGATGAACAAGTTATTACAGTCAGATTTTTGAGTAAGGATTGGATACACGAGTGGCTCGTGCCTAAGGTAAGCATTCGGGCGAGCGGTTTGGGAGAGTACACAGACAGGTATGGCTAAAGGACCATGCGGCTGGGTGTACGAGTGAGTACACAGACAAGTATGATGAATGTTCATACGGTTGGGTGTACAGTACATGAATTTCTAGAGTCCCCTGCAGGTTATGACTGGAATAGCAAGCACAAGACCCTCTGGAATGTGTGTACAGTGATATGACGAAAGCGTGAGCCCAATATATCACTGATGGTTTGATTTAGAGACAGAGATGTTGTAGGTATGGTCGATGCACATACGGCTGCAGAGGTGGAAAGGTAATTGATATACCAATGTAATACAGGATATACCAATATGAGTTTGGGTTTTAAGGTGAGGAACAAGTATGGCATGCCATACATGGCGACTCAATCCAGGTATGGCATCTTATGACATTTTGTGGTATGAGGTAAAGTATGTGCATGTATGGTACTGGTGTGGGAATTGACTCCTTTATGTTGTTTGATGATTTTTGTGTGAACATGGGATAGTACATTTGTAATTGCGTTTGATTGTTTGTTTTAATTTGATTTCGTGGGTTAGGGAGGATAGTATGGCGGATTTGAATGAAAGATAGCACAGTTCCATGAGATAGCAAGTTGACGTGTTTATTTTTTGTACTTCTAAGAAGAAGGAGAAAATCCTGTAGATAACTAAAGAGGTTAATAAAGGGTATAAATGGACTTGATCATTCATGGTGATATGGTGAGTAGGGTAGCAGTGTTTTAATGTCCTATGATGGAATAAAATAGAGCTGATTTAGGTAAAAATTGATTACTGTCTGGATAGGTAACGCTGCAGCAGACATATCGCCGGGATAGTGGAACTGCTGTAGCGGCCTAAGCCTTCGCTGCAGCAAAAATAGAGGAAGGTAGACTGATATGCTAATTTAACAACTAGAAGCATAGGATAATTGCGTGAACCTAAATAAATCATAAAAACTATGTTGTAGTGAATAAATCTGGTGGGATGTTTCCTAAGTGAATTAATTTTTGAATTTAGTAATGTTGATTGTATATGGATTTTTATGTTGTTGTGTTAACTAACCCCAGTCGACCGATAATACCTACCAATACGTGTGGTGTACTGATACTATCTTGCTACACCTTTTTTTTGGGTGTAGGATGTGGCAGGTTGAAGTTTCCTTGATTGGTGTGGAGTACTTAGCACCAGCTTCAGTGTTCCTCTTTCGAAAGAAGCCTGGTTATTTTATTTGTCAAGTATGCAAATGGAGCTTTTGTACCTGTCTAGACTAGATCTTAGGAGAGTCATGTTAGAGGGATTTTGTAATGTTATGTTGTTGAGAATTTTTAGCAGATAATGAAAAGCAAATGTGAATGCTAGAAGTTATTTTATTGCCTAATTGATAGAAATGTTGTGAGGGTTCTCCTATCGAGCAAAGTCAATGTAGGTGCCCGCATGGCCTGTCTAGAGGAGTCGTAACAAATACCTTTTGGGATCTCTACTAATAAGGTTAGGAGAAAGGAAAATAAACACAAGACTCGCATGTTGAGATGAAATTTAGCATAAATGTCTCCTTCCTTCCTTCCTTCAAACTCTCTCGAAAGGCCTATTTAGAAAGCCACCTAATAATTGAATTTGAGTGCAATTAGGTATAATTATATCATTTGACTTATTTATTTAGTCAGATAATTACATAATTAATAGAGAATCGAGTGTAATTGGGAGGGAATAATTACACTCTCCAATTCTCATGGGGAAATGTGAGAATTGCAG
>JACEIK010010256.1:32340-43814 GCA_018107945.1 Datura stramonium
TTTTCTTGAGAAATTTTGGCTGATTAAAAAATTCTTCAAGCTAATTTATTTTTGTCTAAAAAATAAAAAGTTTTTTTTAAAACTACCACGTGTAAATAGTTATGCACTTATACTATGCGATTTGTAGTAACTTTATATTTTAAAAAGCGAGCAACCATAAGCTTAAAATCTTGAATCTGCCACTGATATTATAGGAGGTGTAACTGTAGAATTTTATAGTACAAAGGTGTAAGTGTTTGATTTTAAAATACAAGAGATTTTTTTATAATTGAATATAGTGTTGGTGAAATTACAAGTACAATTGAAAAAATAAAATGAAGAAAATAAAATATATTCAGGCTGAGACGCGGATATCTTATTCTGTTTAAGGAGATTAAAGCTCGCTGCAATAAAATTTTATCGATCCAACAGTAATCATTTTGACTTATCCAGTCCAATAATATTGTATAACTCGTCAAACTCTAGTCAAGAGTTGAATCCAAAGTTCCACCAAAAGAACATCTCCCTTCAGCTAAATAAAACTATCTTTTCTACTTACTTTTTATGCACTCTATATTTTTCTTCTGCGACAACACAAGACATGACCACCACTATTTATAGGTGAAGAATTTTTTCTTATAATAAATTTAAAAAATATGGGATAATATATTTGGGTAAATTATGAGAGGATTATGACTTAGAGGTTACACGAATTACAGGGCATAATGAGGTAGAATAATAATTGAATATGACATGGTCATTATGAGAAAAGCAATGGTCATATTCATCACAATGACTGTGAGAAATAAAATATTACTAAGACACCTTAATAAAATATTTTATAATATTAAAATATCCACAAATTTCAATAATTTCCTGCTCATTTTAATATTAAAGTAAGAGAGTTTATCAGCTGAAGAGAGATTATTATGCATAATTGATGAGTTGGTAATTTACCAACTCATTTGGCTCTTAAGCATGAGCTATTGGTTTGTTTTAACACAATTTAGAAAGATTTTATGCCTTTTCTCTTCATTTGTGCATGCATTGGATTGAAATTAAGAAGATGAGAAAAATGAGCTGAAAGAGATCTGCTGAAAGAGAATCAAGTACATGCGTGCTACACATTTGCATTTGCGTCTAGTAGATACCATGCAAAAGGAACTAGAGATTTGCTGGAACATGACATGCGTGCTACAGATTGGGATCTGCGAGCTGCAAATGTTGTGCAGAAGAGGTAGAAAGATCACTACTTAAGCTGGATTAGGCAACTGCGAGCCGCACTTGGACACCTGCGAGACACAGGTGCCAGTGCAAGTGACCCATGTCACTGTGAACGGCAAAATCGTCCAGATAGGAACAAGTACACCTGAGAAGCTTCCAAGGGCATTTTTAAACAGCTGTGCATAGAATATATGCTGATTTTTATCCCAATTTTATATATGAGGAAATCACACTAGAGAGAATATTGTAGAAAGTAATAGACATAGTACATTCTACTTTCTTCTTCACTTTCATTAGGGAAAGAAACTCCACTATTTAAATTTTATTTGCTGATGATGAATGAAACTGATGAATTTATTCTTGATATAATTTCTCTTTTCTTAATCATGAATAGCTAAATTCTCTTCTAGGTGTGTGTGTGGATGATGGGTGTGTAGACCCAAATGAGTATTGACTAATTAATCTTAGATTTAAGTCGAAAGCATGGATATATTGAATTCTTCAAGTTGTAATTTAGTAATTGATGGTTGCAAACATTAATTGAGCTCTCTAACTTCAATTTTGCTTGATAAAGAAATTAAAGTTGGGTAGAACTTCAATAGTGAGGAGTTGGAGTTTCATTCATAGGTTAGAGCTAGAGATGATCCATACCCTAGTCAAATTTCATAAAAGGGTTAGTGCTAAGATAGTCTACACCCTTCCTTAAGCATTGTTTAGTTGATTTTTTATTTAGCTGTGGGGTTTGAGTAAATTCAAGGCAAACACACTCTATTGGTTGAGAAACTTAGAGTGCAGTTCAAGGCCAAGGCTATCCATGCACTAATTAAACCTAAAGCTCTGAGTCAATACCTACCAGGTTCAAACCCCATCAAATGCACACCCCTAGTCTCTCCTCTTGATTGAAACAATTGTTTTCCCCTCGATTTTATATTTCGAATTGCTACTTGTTACACTATTTTCCCCCGACATTTATTTTATGTTCATACTTGATGTATGACTCTTGTGAATTGATTTAAGACACTTTGTGAATTAAATCTTCAATCTTTGTGGGATTAGACCCCGACACTTGTTGAAAAATTATTTTTGTCAATAATCGTAGCCACCCCCTTAATCGAAAAAGTATTTTTAAACGTGATAAAAAATGACGCCGTTGTGGGGGATTGAGATTTGATTTCCATTTTTTTGTTGTTAATTCACATTTGTGTTGCATCTTATTTTCGTTCACTTTTTTTTGTTATTTTTGCTAATTGAATAGGAGAAAGATGAGCCACTCTAGTGATGTTGGCAGCGTGGATGGATTCATGGATGTAGAGGATGATCCCATTGCTCACAATGTAGCTGGTGCTATTTTCCTACCACCAACAGTAGGGAATGCAGTGTTCCATGTCACTAGCATCATGATACTTCTCCTACAAATGAAGGGGCTGTTTGGTGGTCTAGCTAGCGAGGATGCTAATCGGCATCAATGGAACTTCGTTGAAATCTATCAACCATTCAACATATCAAACATCAGCCAAGAGTCGATTTGCTTGAGGTTATTCCCTTTCTCCTTGATGGGAGAGACTACAATGTGGTTGGAGGAGCTTCCTCCTGATTCCATCACATTATGAAATGAGTTGATTGAAGCATTTCTTGATCAAATTTTTCCATCCTCGCGGATGCTACAATTACGTGAAGAGATCATGAACTTTCGGCAACTACCAGAAGAATTGATACATAAGGTGTGGTTAAGGTTTAAAAAGAAAGTGGTCATTTTCCTGAACCATGGACTGCCAGATGGATTACTTCTTCAAAGTTTCTACTGGTCACTTGATTTGATTAATAAGTTCATGGAGAATAATCTTGCAGGTGGTTCAATCATGGACCAAATATTCGGACTTGCAAAGGCCTTGTTGGATAGGATGACAAAAATCAATCAAGCTTGGCATACTAGAGAGACCGAGGTGTCCTCAAGTGCACCTTCCAACCACATGACATATGATATAAGGAGAAGAGATGAGGAAAGGGAAAAAACTCTAGCAAAAATGATGACCCAAATGGAGCTACTTGCAAACCATGTGATGGGCTCCGAAACCAAAAGCATAAATGTTATTGGAGCTCAAGGTTCTAATTCCTTCGAGAATGATGCTCCCCATGGTAGATTTGAGGAAGAATTCCAATTCATGACGAGCCAAATGGTGGGTAATCATCAGGGGTACCAAGGTTCCAACCAAGGCCCTTGGTGTTCCTGTGATGAGAATCAAGGTTGGAGGGATCATGATAGGTTATAGAGATATAGAGATGACCAATGAAGGGAGCATGAGAGAGAGGGTGAGAGGTATAATCACCAAAGTTCAAATCCATATATACCTCCCCCTAAAGCTGATGTAGTCTCTATGCAAAAAAGTGTGAGTGATCTAAGGAGATCAAAGATTGAAGAAGTGCTGGCCAGGGTGTTGAAAAAAGTGGAGACAACCGATGAATTGTTATTTACCAACTCATTAGGCTTTTAAGCATGAGCTTTTGCTTCGTTTCCAACTCATTTAGGAAGGTTTTATGCCCTTTCTCTTTGATTTTGTAGTTATTGAACTTAAACAAGGAACATAGAGAAATCGAACTAAAAAGCAAAGTGTTCGAAGAAGAAGACCTATAGTTCGTAGGTTGGCACCTGCAAAATATAGGCCCCACACAGGATCACACTGGTCGGGAGTTGAAGAGCACCTGCAAAATTTAGGTGCAATGGCAGGATACATCTAGGCTTCTCTGAACCAGAGTAGCGAGAGACTTTCTTCTCGTAGATAGGAACCTATGAAACACAGGTGCCGCGCAAGTGGGGTCCGTGCTGAAAAGGGTAAAATTATCTAGCTCTGGCACAAGGATATTTTGGATGCTTCTCAGGGAAAAAAAGGGAATCCGTGCATAAGAAAAGAGGAGCATACTTTCCCTACTTTGTACACACCTTGATATTAGAAAAGGGGAACTTTTTGAATATCAATTTTTGTAGAGAGAGAAACATAGAGAGAAGTGAGAGCTTGTCTACTTCTTCTTTAAGTTGTGAGGGTAAGAACCACCATTGAAGCATACTTTGAAGCTTAAATTTTCTACTCAATGATGAATGTTAATAAATCTTTTGTTGGTATAATCTTCTTATCCCCATTTATGAGTAGCTAATTTTATTGATAGGGGTGTGTTCTTGATAGGGGTTTAGAATGGATTTGGTGTTGTTGTTTTAGTCTTCGAATCGCTTATTGTATATGAATCTAATGATTTCTCTAAGTTTTAATTAAAATATTATGGTTGCAAACATAAATTGTGTTTATTTATCTTGATTTTACTTTAAGAAAGGAAAATAGGATATGGGTGAGAAAGCATTAGTGGGGAATTAAGTTTTGAAGTTGTGAGGTTGGGCTAGAGATAGTCAAGACTCATTTTCATAACTCATTCAAGAGTTAAGGCTAGAAAAAACTTAACTCTTTTTCAAGACAATATGGTAATTTATTATGTGACCTTGGGGATTGAGAGAACCCAAGTAAAATATACCCAAGTGGTTGAAAAATATCGGGTACAACCTTATCCATGGCTACTCATACTTGCAGTTGATTTTTTAGACTTAGCAATTAACCCCAATCCTTCGACGCCCCGTCAATAGCACAACCCTAGTACTTGCTCTCATTGTTGCTTCAATTAGAATTGCCCTGTTGTGTTAGTGTTTTTAGAATCATATAGTGATCTTGTTTTCCCCCCAAAATTTACTTTATAAATTGTTATGTAATGATGTTAGTTAATTATGGTTGATATAACCCTTTAGTAGTAATCACTCCCTATTCCCTATGGATTCGACCCCGACTTATAGTTGGGTAAATTATATTGCATACAACGTGTATACACTCTCACTTTGAGGAGTGGATTTTGATGTTATCAATTTTGGCACCGTTTTCAGGGAATAGGCATTGATAGCCTAGCGTTGTTTGTTAACTTGAACTAGTTAAGCATATTGTGTGAATTTATATTAGTTGTTGTTTTCACTTCTTGTTTAGGTTGAACTTCAGGAGTCAAGACTCTCAAGTAGATTCTATGGATGGCCACATAGACCAGGATGAAGATGAGCCAATGTTTCCCGATGTAGTTGGTTTTATTCGCCTACCGCCTACGGTAGGGAATGTTGTCTTCCATGTGATAAGCACCATGCTATACTTGTTTCAAATGAAGGGGTTATTTGGAGGGAAACCAAGTGAAGATGCCAATAGACACCTCCGTAATTTTCTTGAAATCTGTCAGCCCTTTAATATTACCAACATTAGCCAAGAGTCAATTCGGCTAAGGATTTTCCCATTCTCATTAATGGGGGAAGCCACTATTTGGTTAGAAGAGTTGCCCCCGAGGTCAATTACTTCATGGAAGGAGATGACACATGCCTTCTTAGACAAATTCTTTCCTTCCTCGAGGATGCTTCAATTGAGGGACAAGATTGCCAATTTTAGACAACTCCCAGGAGAGCCCTTACATGAGGTTTGGCTTGGCTTCAAAAAGAAGGTTGCAATATGCACCAACCATGGTTTGCCGAATGGAGTTCTACTCCAAAGCTTCTATTGTTCCCTTGACTCGATCAACAAGTCAGTGGCCAAAAACCTTGATGATGGGTCCCTTATGGACCAAACATTTTGATTTTACAAAGCTCTTCTAGATCATATGACCAAAACAAATAGAGCATGAAACACTAGAAATATCGAGGTATCCCTAAGTGGTGCCGCATCCAACCTTGTAACTGCGAAAATGGGAAGGCGTGATGAGGAAAGAGATGAAACCTTGGTAAAGATGATGACCCATCTTGAAGTAATGACAAACATGTTATAGGGGTCGGAGCCAAGAGTGTGAATGTTGTCGGGACACAAGGTCATGGTCAATATGAAGGAGATGGTTCACCTCCTAGATATGAGGAGGAATGTCAATACATGGCGGGTCAAATGGGGGGTTCTCACGAGGGCGCATAGGGCCTTGGTAATCAAGGTTAGAGAAATTGTGAAAATCAAGGATGGAATAATAGAAATGATAGATGGGGGAACTGGAAGCAAAACCTTGAGGGGTATCATAGAAGCTCAAATCTATACATACCTCCTTCCAAAGAGGGTGCGACCCAAATGCAACTAGGGGTAAGTGATGTTGGTAATTCAAAAATCGAGGAGATGTTGGCTAGGGTGTTGAAAAGAGTAGAGTCCACCATTAGTGGAGTGAAAGGAATTAAAAGGGGAGGTGTCTAACCTTGGCCAAACTATGAGCTCCCGTTCAACCTCTATCAAGCATCTAGAGGCTCAGATGAACCATCTCTTAACCCAAATGAACCCCCAAATGAAAGGAACACTTCTAAGTGACACATACCTAATCCGAAGAAGGATAATCATTGCATGGCCATTTTCACGTGGAGTGGAAAAGTTATAGCTGATGCTGGTGTTAAGGCCAAGAAAGTTGTTAATTCAAAAGCAAGTGATGAAGTGAGTGATATGGTGCCAAGAGCACCAATTTGTGTTGACAATAAGGAAGAATTAGAGGAGGAAGGATTAGATGTTCCTCATGAGAATGTTGCTATTGAGAAAGAGGGTGAGGTGCCTCTCAATACAAAAGGCCAAGAGCCTAGACTTCCACCCCCATACCCTTAGCGGTTGGCTAAAAAGAAACGGGACAACCAATTTTGAAAATTCACTAACATGTTCAGTAAGTTGTCCATAAATATATCTCTTGTGGATGCATTGCTCCAAATGCATGGCTATGCCAAATTCATGAAGGAGTTATTGTAAAAGAAGAGAATTGTGGATGCGGGCACAGTGGAGGTGTCGCACCATTGTAGTGCCATGATGGCTACAATCTTGCTCCCAAGAGAGAGGACCCAGGGGCGTTCACCATTCCTTGCACCATTAGAGTGTGCATGTTCAACAAAGTGCTATGTGATCTCAGAGAAAGTATCAACCTAATGTCTCTCATGATCTTTAAAAAGTTAGGATTAGGGAGTCCCAAGCCTACAGTAATGAGGCTATTGATAGCGGATCGCCCTATCAAGTGTCCTGTAGGAGTTCTTGAGGATGTCCTAGTCTGTATAGATAAGTTCATACTGCCAGCTGACTTTGTCGTGCTAGATTATAACGTCGATGTTGAGGTTCCTATCATATTGGGGCGACCATTAATGGAAATGGTGAGAGATCTAGTTGATGTAGAGCTAGGGAGTTAAAGTTTAGAGTTAGTGGCTAGGAAATCACATTCAATGTGTGTCAAGCAACGAAGACCCTTAATGAATGCAAGGTTATTGCGGTCCTTGATGGAGATGAAGACCAAGGGAATGATTTTGAGGATGAATTTGATGAGGATGATGATCCTCCGAATGAGTGACGCTTGGTGATTAATCCGTCGAGCCACGATGTTAAATAAGACACTTCTTGGGAGGCAACCCAAGTGTTTTTGCATTCAAGTGTTTTTTGTTATATTTTTGTTGTTTCTGATTTTGTAGGATGATTGGATGAAAGACCAAGTGAAAGAAAAACAGGGGAAAAGCTGCTTAAGACCTGCGAAACGTAGGTGCTGATGCGCAAGACGCAGTGCAAATTCCAGAAGGGACCAGAAGTGGGAGGAAAATGAAGAGTCTCTGCACCTGACCTACGAAACGCAGGTGTCAACCCGCGAAATGTAGATCAGAAGCAGAGCCAGGCCAGAATACTTGGAAAAATATGGAAAAATAGGAGATGACCTACGAGCGACCTACGAAATACAGATGCAGACCCGCGAAACATAGGTAGTATACAATAGTGAATAGTAAGAAAGAGACCACCTGCGCTTGGACTTGCAATTCGCAGGTGTCCTCCTGCGGTTGTAGGTCTGGTGTAGGCACAAGTACAAGTTACAATAAAAATTTTGACTGATCCATTGACCAAACCCAGCCCATGGCCAACCCAAACCTTTTAAGCTTCTTCCACATTCCAAAAACCTCCATTTTCTTCATCTTTTTCTCTTTCCCATAACCCCTTTACCAACCACTTCATCTTCCCCATTAAACCCATTTACTCGCACCTTAAAATTCACAAATCCACTCACCTTCCCTCCACCTATAAATTCCGTCTTCTTTTTCCATTTTCTACCATCACTCACAACTCTCTCTCACTAAACTCAAGAAAGAAAATTTTTTGGGTTGTCTATTAGGAAGAAAAAGTTTAAGTTTTTAATTTTATTTATTCTCTCATCTCATTTGGTATGTGTGATTCTCATTCTTATTCTCCATGATTCTTTATAATTGTAGTACCAAAGAAAGCATGCTAGTTTTGAAATTCTTCTTGACCCCTGTTCCCCCATTACCCATTTTGTATTCTTCATTCTCTCAATAGCTTTGATGTTGTCAGTATAGTGGGGGAGTTCAAATTAAAAAATATGGGTAGAAATTATTGTTGATGATGCTTTATCTCTTGCATATGTCTGAGGTTTTGAAATATTTGTTGGGGGTGAAATCTGAGTAACCAATGTGCTTAGAATGCCTAATTTTTCCCGGTGATAGATAGATTGAAGTCTTTTGTAAGGAAAAATCATCATTCTTCTCTTTAGTGCTAACTTATGAATGCAAGTGTGATGTGTGCGCGAGTTAAGATAGTTGTGAAATTAAGTTGATAAAATTGGGTTGAATTGGGCACTTGATGTTTTACGATGATAGACGAGGTAACATCCATCTTAAGGGAAGGCGTTAAGTGGTCCCAATAATCTTTATTCTTGTCTATTTGGTTGATGAATCTTTCAGGGAAGTCTGAGTACCCATTAGATGTGATATTCTCATACTTGTAAAATTGGTAGAATTAGATCTTGAAAAAACTCAGCGTTGGCCACTGTCGAACACCTGCGAATCGCCGATCCCTATCTGCAAAACACAGGCTTGAGCGTAGGTAAGGGATTTAGTGTCAGGTCACTGTCTCCCTCCTGTATTCCAACCTGTGAACCATGGATCGACTCCTGCAAAACACAGGTGTAACGTAGAAGCAATGCATTTTTGCTACAGCTCTGTCACAGACCCGCGACACACCTGCAAACTGCGGGTCTTAACCTGCGAAATACACATGCAGCGAAGATGCTGCCAGTTATCACTAAACGTGTTCATTTTGTCTGGCATCTAATCTTTTTAATTGTTCTTCCCTAACATAGCATAGTTGTTTCCTTTTACTTCTCATAAAGAAAAAGACAAAAAGAGGTTGGTATATTTGTGGCACTAACATTGCCTGCAACATTATGACTTCTTCTAGGCAACAAGAAAAAGGGAAGACTCTTTCCACATCCAAAAGCAAAGGGAAGGGCAAATCTAAAGCAACCATAGACTCTGCCAACATTAAGAATGCCATTATCCTCTGTGTACCTGACATGAAGAAGCACTACCTCACATGCGTAGAGAAACCATTCACTACAGAGAAGCACTTTGACCTGCTAGGGCTGAGGGACGACTTCCCCAGCATCAATGCCCAATCCAACGAGAGGCATTGGCACATGTTTACAAAGCCTCTACCAAACTACTTCCCAAATCTAGTGCCAGAGTTCTATGCCTTGTATCAAGCGAGGCAATATGTCATGAAGCACAAAGGGAAAATAGATGATTTCCCTTACCTACCTTCAGTCATAATCGAGGTATGGAAGTGGACATCACTCCTGGTGCTATCAATTCCATCTTTTGGGAGGATGAGATCTACTCGGGGACCAAGTTTGCATCAAGGGTAGAAAATAAGGAAGATCAGTTTGGTTGCGTAGCGCGCATCATTGCAAATGGTCAGCCAGTATGGGCCACCATGGGGTGCAAAATTGCAAGGTAAGGCCTCAAATTTGAGGCCAGAGTGTGGCAAGAATTGCTGCCATATCATGCTGTCCAAAAATGATTGGGGGTAAATCTCGAGGCGGCCATATTAATTGCTTGTATCATCTCTGGGGTGTCCATAAATATTGGTGAAGTAGTAGCCACCCAAATGAAGAGAAAAGACAGACACCAAGGCCTCTCCATGCCATACCAAGCGCCCATAAGCCAACTTTGCCAGAAAGTTGGAGTCACTTTATTTTTTGATGAAAAGCCTAGCTCCGCTAAGGGTGTGGTTGGTGTAGAGAAGAAGAGGGAAGTTGATGCTCCAAAAAATACAAGAAAGATGCTACACGCTTGGGATGCACCCAAGGACCCAACCTCTCATAACATAGCCCAAACCTCCATGGCTCCAGACCTCAATGAGCCGAACCCCGAGATTTTGGGGCATGATTTCGGAGAGGTACCACTCCACGGGCCTTCACCTCCTCCTTCATCCTCTAGACCTAGAGGGATACAAAATCTTATGAAAATGACATGATCTCATGAAAACCAACTCCAAAGTTTGTCTCAAAACGTGCCAGCTCTTATCCAAAGGTTGGTGAAGAAGGCAATGAAGGATGTATTTGATAACCTGAACAAGCTATACTCCCGCGTGGATATGGTTAAGGAGCAGTCTCATCCCTCCGAGCTGATGCGCAAGAGCTCCAAACAGGGAACACATGGATGAACCCGACATTAGACTCCTTCATGAAGCCATGGCTGCCCCATCGACAGCTCGAGGACCAATTGATGACTTGTTTGCGGGCTTTGATGAGGGAGATGCGGCCGGGCAAAGAGGCGAGGGTGATGAAAATGAAGAGGTTGATGATGATACCGAAGAGTAGTCAATTTAGGAAATTCTTACCCATCTTTGTTTTTACTTTGTACATTGGGGGCAATGTAAATTCTTAGTTGGGGTGGGGTGTGTCTCTCTTGTTAGCTATTTATTATCTCTTGTGCCCTTGTCAGGCTTGATTTTTTTATTGTGTTGGTGTTTTTAAATTTTTCTTAGTTGATGAATGGAAATTTTGTGTTGATAGTGTTGGTTTCCATTGATGGGTCAATTTTACTTTGCCAAATGTTTAATGACCTATGTTTCATATTCGTCTTTGTTTATAGTAGATAACAATAAACTCCAAGGTTTTTTTTTACCACGGTTCTTTTTCAAGGAGAAAAATTTTCTTTCTTTGTTTTCTTTTGTTGCCAAACCGGGTTTCATTTCCCTATGATAGATTGAGAGATGACTTTCTTAAGAAAAAATACAAAGTTTAGCGATTTTGTGTCTTTTGTTGCACTTGTTTTAAGAGGTACCACCGAATTTTTTTATTGGCATTGCAAATTGATCTTGGGCATAATTGCATGCCCAAGTGCTACTTTATAACTCAATTTAGTCTTGTTTATCTATGTATTTATATACATTTTCATGTGATTTTATATAAATGTGAATATA
>JACEIK010010257.1:6753-25988 GCA_018107945.1 Datura stramonium
GGTAAGTTAGGTTCACCTAAATGGTTGGTCCCCTATCTAGATGATTTTCACCACGCAACTTGGTCCGTATACGGGTGTACTTTAGTTGACCCTTACCCTTGATATCGGATTAGCTATCCCCAGACAAGTTCAAGCTATTAGATAAGGGTTGATAGCCTCAAATCTCCATTGTTAATCCCTTTTCCCATTCTTTACCTCCTTGGTCTGGTAAGTAAGAATAAGGCAGGTCCTAACATTTGCAACCATCAAGAATCAATCAAAACGAAGGGAAAAACAATACATGCATAAAACCTCATTCAAGAATCACTAAATGTTTTTACCTATGTATGTTAATTCATCTTGGTTCCCACAAACCTAGTTTATTAGTTTAGATACTCATACTTGTATTATCGCAATCACAAAATATTGAAGAAATCATTGCAACTTACAAATTATTGTAGGATAAAAAACACGTAGATTGAATAACAACTCCACAATAGATGAATAAAACTTCAATGTTGCTTTTGTTTCCTGAATCAAGAACAATTGATAAATACCAAAATTATAGTTGAAAACTAATGAAGTCGGCTCTCTCAATTATCTAGAATCCTCTCAAAAATAATTCTCTAACTGTCAGGAAATTCGTCCTTCAAAAATAACCCTAAACTATGTATATATAGTTCCAAGAAATCCTTTTCCTAATTAAAACTGGAAACCAAGTCGGTAGTGGCAACGGGCCTGGTGACAATTCATTTAGCCCTCTAAGGAGTCATTCCTTTCTTAAAATAGTCGTCCTCAGTGACGTACCCAATCGTGGCAACGGGTCACCTAATGACTCATCGTGCCTGAGCACAAGTCGTTAGGTCTCTCGTCCAGTTCCTCAGAAAGTCCAGTGCACTTCACGGATGGTTCCAGTAGCCTGCCAATGAGTCGTTCCATTTCATGACGACTCGTTATTTCTGTCCTCAACTTCACTGGACACTTTGTTGAAATTTTCTCTTCGAATCCTAACGATTGAACTCACGACTCATTACCAGGTGTAACGAGTCGTTCCTCCAACTCGTCAAGTACACTGCCTTGCTTCTTCAAAAATCCATCTTTTGCCCTACGCCTTAAACAACGGGTTGTGCCTCCTGCCAACGACTCGTTAAGTGCCTAACAGTCACCTTTTCAGTTATTTTTAGCATTAATTCGACCAATTCACTCCCGAACCTGTTTTCCTACAACATTAAGCACAAAACACATCATACCAGTATAAACATACCTGGAATGTGCATAATTTCTTGGTTTTTAGTGTCGAAAGTGCCATAAAATCATGGCACATCAAGAAAGAGCAAACTCCGCTTAAGTTAGAACTACACCATTCGGTGGAGAGCACCAGGAGCCCAGGAGATATATGAACAGGGTATTGCTCTCACCACCAAGAAAAAACCTAGCTGGAGCATTCAAGAAGAGCCATGGATCCTCACCGATACACTAAACAAGGTGGAGGAGATGAAGTGGATATTTAGCTTCTATAGGTTCAACTGGATGGCTAGAGCCCCGGATCGATACACTTCAGAGATCGTCCGGGAGTTCTACGCCAATTATTTGGCAACCATGGAGCATAAAACAAAAGAGGGGAAAAATTAAAAGATCAGCCCAAGCTGGAGAGCGTCATTGTGCGAGGCCGCGATGTGGATATATCCAAGCGCACTATTGCTCAGGTATTATATGGGCCCCAATTCATACCACCACAAGCTACACCGTAGTATGATTATCAGGTGGAGGCCATGAAAAAGATCAAGAAGATGGGTTTTGATGAGAGGCACAGGTAGATTTAGTGGTTGTCCGGGGTTATTGCTAAAGACAAAAAAGAAGCAGAATGGGTCACTAACAGCAACCAGGTCACAAAGAATTCTCTGAACTTCATAGAAAATGCCTGCTGGACATTAGTGCACCACCGTTTGGCCCCGACAGTAAATGACAATACCCTCAGCAAAGACAGAGCAGCTTTGGTGGAAAGTATCATGTCCAGATACCCCATCAATATCTTGAGGGTCATTGCAGAGGAGATCCGAGATCGGGCTATGGGATTGAGCACTACCATCCTATTCCCGAGTCTCATATTCAGACTATGCACAGAGGTAGGTATCAAGGTGCATCATGGTGAGGTGAACTTGATCAAAGGATGGTGGATCGCTAATATTAGATTAATTTGGGATGAGATGAACCTGGTAAGCCAGGCACGACTTTCTACCGCAGTCCCAGTATCACGGACAGTTAGGGGCGCACAGGTGAATGCCCCCACTTCACAGGTGTAGGGCGAGACACTGGCTATAGATGCCAGCCATTCAGATGCAACTCCTAGAACCTCCACCCCACCACCTATGGGCCTCCCGAGCCAGACTCCAGCCGGGTACATGCTAGTGCCTCAGAAATTTCTCTAGAAGCTGGCCAAAAGACTGAACATAGCTGAGAAGAATGTTCAGTCTATGATGGAGAACATCAAGCCTTGGGTAAAGGCTGAGATTGAGACAGCTGCACATGCTCTACCTGTCAGGCTAGATAACTTTGAGAGCAGATTCAATGCGCGTATGGCAGAGCAGACTGACACGGGCAGCCTCTATGAGGAGTTGGGGGCTCTTCATAGCCAAGTGACTCAGCTGACATCACGACAACCAGCAATTATAGAGGCCCCCACTCTTCCTAAACTCGACATTGGCCTGAATGAGAAGCTTGATCTAGCGGCTTATTGGGAGCATACAGGTGCCGAGAAGGAGAAAGGGAAAAAAGGGTCTTTGAGGATGTTGGAGACGAAACCCTAAAGAAGAAGAGAAAGAGAGAAAAGAAAGAGCACAAGCGGTCGATATTAGAGACTCATTAGACTCATGACGAGCATCGGTAGGAGCTGCTTGAGGGAGAAAGATGAACGAGTAGATCCACCACTGCCTATGCAGAGCTTGCGGGTGGTAAGGACCCTTCGGGCGAGCCACATTCAGCCCCAGTAATTCCAGAGGTCGTAGAGGCGACCGCTGTACTGAGAGGGTAGCCATTCCCCCTACTGATACCCTAGTGAGTGCTCCGGCATGATTATAGCGGAGGTACCACCCCGCAGGATGATAGGAGTGCTTAGTGTGCCGTAGATATGTTCCCTTCCTTCTGCTTTACATTCTATGCTTCGGGGACGAAGCATACTTTTTAAAAAGAGAAAGGGGTGTACTTATATTTTTGGGATTTTATTTGATTCATCCGAGGATTTTTCTTGCCATGTTTCTTTTCCCTCGGGCGTGCTATATAGTATAACCGACATGTTTAGAATTTTATTTTTGTGTTTTTGTTTAATTAGAAAGCATCTTAAGAATACTCAGCCAATAAATTGCACTATTTTTGAATTTGTGAAAACTAACCCTATTTAAAAATTTTTGATGGTTAGCTATGTACTTTTTGATTGCAAAGCATGATTTCTGTGGATCTTTTGTATCATTTAGTGTATTAGAATGAGTAGTTCTTGTTAGCCATGTATAAACTAGATAGATAGAATGAATGTAAGACATGTACCATGAGTGAGTGAGGTCTAATATCTAGTTCAATACTGTGTAGAAGATCTAGAAATTGCTCGGTTGGTCTTTACATAGATTTTAGGATGATTTGTTAGGAAAGGATCATAGGCCATTTTCATTTAGTCCATTTTAGCTTAAATGACCCTACCAAAATATTGTATTTTCCTTGATCCCAATTTTGAGTCTTAAATGAATGATTTTTCCTTAATTAACCAATTAACCATACCCATTTTTATAATGAACCTGTTTTGGCCCTGGTCCCTTCTTGGACATTGTGAACCTCAACATAGGCAAAATGCCTAAGTTGAGGATGGATAGAGTAGGAGTACATAAATCTTGAGGAGGTGAAAAAGAAAGAGAAAAAGAAAAAAAGGTTAAAAATGAGGTGTGGTGGGAACAATCAAAAAGAAGAAAAAGAAAAAAGAAAGACAAATTAAAAAAAGAAAATACAAAAAGAGAAAGATGAATGAAAATTCAAAGAAACACACCACACCCATAACAAGTACATAAAAATGGTGAAAAGGGAGGAAAATATTGAAAAGGCAGAAAGGGTGAAAAAGTGAAAAATGGAGCCATATGTATGTAGTCCCAAGGAGGGGTTTAGTCACTAAAAAAATTTCATATCTACCATACCCATCCCGAAAGCCTACATTACAAGGCAAATCAAGTCCTATAGTGATCCTAGCCTTACCATCTGACAAGCCAAAGTAGAGAAAATAAGGGCAAACCTATGGTATCCGACATGTAGTATTTGGAACTTCTTTGTGAGAGTGAGAGTCTTACTTGTTCAGTCCCATGTTTCATATTTTCCTATATCTGTTAGTGGGGGACTTTAGTTGTTGTGAGGGTACATGATTTGTGTTTAACTCTACCAGTTGTCTAAGTTAAATCATTGGAGATGACTTAACTATCTGTTAATAGCTAGATGACATATCTTGATCCCTGTTTATCATATTTTGTGATTGTTTGATGCGCATGTGCTGATTTGGTTTATGGGAAAAGGGTCAAAAGTTGTTTAGTTATGGTGCAAATTTTTATTGATTGTTGGCTATAGTATCCTAGATTTATTTTCTAATTAAGCATCATTTTTAGTTTTTTGTTTTCTTTGCCTGAGGACATGCAAAAGTCTTAAGTTGAAGGTGTTGATGTGATGTGAGTTTACATCACTTTCGACGCTTAAAACTGAGACATAACATAGACTTAGGTATGTTTATATGGTTATGAGATACTTTTACTTTGTTTACGGGGAATATAGGTGTTTGAGAAAAAAGGTGCAAAAGATACATAAGAGTGCATAAAATCAGCCAAGTACAAGTCTCAATACGAGTCGTACCTTGATTGTATGAGTCATACTGAGAATCGGGGAAACAATCAGAAGGCTGAAATAAGAGGGAGGCAAAGTATGACTATCAGTACGAGTCGTACCAAGATGGTACGAGCCGTAACTAGAATGGTGAAAATCTTCAGAGAAATTTGCACAAGGCAGTCTCTTGGTACGGGTGGAACCCACAGATCATAACAACCACTTACGACCCGTACCATGAGCCGTAGTGAGCTTTAGTGATTATTAAAAACTTGAAAAAACTTCATATGCAACAAGCAAGTACGAGTCATAGAAGAAAGGTACGAGGCATACCACAACACTTGTGGAAAACTTTAGAAGATGTCAAAGTTCTCAGGGCCAAGCCATGGATGGATTATACGACTCGTAGGACTATGGTACGAGTCGTACCAGCTGCAAACACTTGATTCTTTATGTACGTGAGTGAATTGTTGGAGCTTTATTGATTTGTATAATGATCCTAAGTGCAAGTAGACCAATTCATAGGGTGAATTTTGTGCTTGAATGTGAGAAGGGAAGTAGTGTATTGTTTGAGGACGAACAATAGTTTAAGTGTGGGGTGGTGATGAACGGTGAATTTATGCATTTTTTAGCCATATTTTGCCCATACTTTACTATGTTTTGAGAATAAATTGTGTGTGTTTTTATGTGTTTTATGATATATTTGTGAAAAAGAGCTAACGCATATAATTAGATTCTTTCAGGGCTTAAAGTGATGAATTTGGGCATGTTTGAGGCTTACGAGAGCTAAAATGGCAAAACATGATTGAAGGAACAAGTGTATGGAAGTTGGAAGCGCACATGCATAGCTCTTATATGGCATGCGCATCACACGTGCCACTTTAGTGCTACCAGGGGCGCAACGCGCCAAGCTTCCAGCGCATGGAGGGGTGCGACGCACTGCTTAGTCCAGACGTCCAGAAAAGTCAAATCCCAATTTTGCTAGGAACTGAAGTGCTGCAAAACCAAATTCTAATACAAGAAGGAATAGTTAAGGCTTAATCTACTATTATAAATACCCTCTCATAACATGTTTTTAGGCATCTAAGTCTAGCGTATCAAGTTGAATTCGGATATTGTAATCTTGTAGTGTTGTTGCATAATTCATACTTTGAGAATTTGTGTAATAGTTTAGTTAAGTTTCTCTTGAAGAATTCATCAAATTCTTGTGAAGTTGTTAGCTTGGAGATTTTGTTGAACAATTATTTATTAAAGTAAGTATTTAATTATGATTTCTTCTATATCTTTTATTTATTTTTTCATAAATATGAGCGGATAAATCTCTTAGGCTAGGGTTGTGGGAACCATGATGGATTAACGAATGTAGGCATAATAAAATAGTGATTCTTGAATGGTGAATTAAGTGTATTGTTATTCTCTTTATTTTAATTAAAGTTTTAGCGGTTGCAAACGTTGAAACGTGTCAGTATCTTCAACTTGACCGACCAAGGAGGTTGAAATTAGGAAAAGAGAATAACAATGGCAATTTGAGGTTAATAACTCTCATCTAATTAACTTGAGCGCTAACCGAGGATAATTAAAGTCAAGACTTATTGCAAAGCTAAAATATACACACATTTTGAGACCGAGAGGAGATCGGTGGAAAGCATCTATTATTTATCGGCGAAACGCATACACTTTGAGACTGAGAGGAGATAAGTGTTATTTTTAAGTTAAGAAATAGTTAGATATACTAAACATAAGTCTTGCACAAAATCCACCAGGATAGATCACTAGTAAAAGCCTACTAAGTTATGAAATCATGGGGAACACAGTCCTAGCTTAGCTTTGTTAATTTGATACAACTCAGTTACTTTTAGAATTATTTTCTTCTTTTATTTGCAAATCCCCCTTATGAAATATTAATTACAAGTTATTTTATTTGCCATTAACATATTGTTTCTGCCTATTCCCTATGGGATCGACTTCCATCTTTGATGGGTTACTATATTTGACAGTGATCGCTTTATACTTCAATTGTGAGGTATAATTTAGGTGTGACCATACTCCCAGCTATTTGTGGAATCAAGTTTTTCTTTTTCTTGCTTTCTGGGGTCGTTGGGGGATGAACGGAGTTCTAATTGGTATCTGATATAACCACCTATCTGTCATTATGTGGAATTAAGTCCAGAACATTCTATTTTTTGCCTAGATGCTCGGGGAGAAGTCTTGGGTGAGGGATAGTTGAACTTGGGATTGAGGAATGGAATGTGTGCAGTGAAATGTGCGCTACTGGTTCATGAGGGGCCGTTGCAGCAGTTGGGGAACCGCTGCAATGAGCATGTAATGATGGTCAGAGGCTCTCCATAACGGGAAGAAGGATTTACTATGGGTCCATTGTGGTGGGGTTCTAACCTCTATAGTGAATCCGCCGCAGCGGATGACCGGAGGTAGTAAGACAGTTGTAAGTGGGGATTTTGGGGTTTTACACCCATAACACTAAGACATGATTTTTGAGAAGGGAGAGGGCGATTTTCTGAGGTTGAAGTGATTGTTCATCCCAATGTAAGAATCCTAACTAGTTTTCTTCCCTTTTCAATTTCCTAACACTCTAGGATCAATTAGGTGGTATTACATAGTGTTCCTAAAGGTAGAAACCCTAAGTTATGTAAACGAGGGGGAATTGAAGGAAAAAGGGATGGGTGTTGGTTCCTAGGCCTAAAATTGGGTAATTGACACTTTCTAGCAGGAATGTGGTCGTAGAACGCCTATCTCAAAATAGTTTAAAACCTAGAAATTTATAAAGGTGAAACCTTTTTGCATTAAAACTAAATAGGAATAGTTTTTGGAGTAGAAACTTCATGAAATTTGACCCTTGGAATATGAAATTTGACCATGAGAATGGATAGAATGGGGTAGAACCGAATTCTAGGCCCCAAATGAGGAGTAGATAATTAATTGTTATTTATTTTCTATTTTAGATTTTGAACGTTCGGAGGCAATAAGAAAAGGCAAAGCTCCTGCGGAGTAGTTGTTTCTCTTCCCTACAATCGAGGTAGGTTACGATTTATAAGGAGTTAGACTTTCTAATATGATGTGTATATGTGTGAAGTGATAACATGTTTAGATGGATTTCGAACACAATTTTTCATTGATGTCATGATATGTTGATTTGTTTGTGAAGTAAATTTGGGAAGATAGTTGTCGATAATTGTTGTTGTGGAAGTTGAAGGCCCTGAATGTTTTATATGTTCTTTTGATAGTCTTGTGAGGGGTTAAACATCGCTAATACAGTCAACTGATGAGGATAACTTGGTATCTTTGAAATATCATACTAAATGAACTAGTGAAAATGGATATAATATGAGAATGAAAGTGGATAAACATGCTTATCCTGAGATGAGTGGGTCGTGCCCGGCGAGAGCATCCGGACCAGCGATTAGGAGTGAATGGCTCGTGTAGGAGCGGAGCATCCAGACAAGCAGATGAGTGGCGGAGGGTGACATGCTGATATGGTACATGATTTTCTAGAGTCCCCTACGGGTCATGACTGGAAGGGAAAAAATAAAATCCTCTGGCATGTGTATACATCGATAAGTGTGAGTGGACATGCAATGATCTGACGAAAGCATGTTCCCGACACATTACCGAAATGCAATCAGCAAAGATGAATTGATTATTGAGGATTCATCTGTATATATTTAATATGATAAGTTAATGAATTGATTATTGAGGATATCATGTGTACATATTTTCTATGATAAATTGATGAATTGATTATGGAGGATTCATGTATATATTCCCTATGATAGGATGATGAAATAACCGTTGAGTTTTTGTCGTGCATGCATTTTTTATGAGTTGATGAACAGATTGGAAAAAACTGGTAAGTGTGGAACCTAAGGTTGACAGCTTGGTCGAAGTACTGTGTACACAGTACTGCTGCAGTGGTACTCTTACCATTGCAGTGAGACCGCCACCACGGCCACATCCCCACTGTAGTGAGGCCTAATCCAGTGAGTAGGCCAACTTAGACCCTAGCCTGAACAATGTTAAAAATAGGGTTGTGCACTAACTAATTGTTTTCATGAATTTATGTTTCTATTTCACTTGTATATTCATTTTTATCTAAGGTTTGCCGATGATGTCTACCAGTATATTGTGTCGTACTAATTCTACTGCTGCACTTCTTTTCTAAGTGCAGATTGTGATGTCCCACACTATGGTTTACTCGCTTTTGCGTTAGACTTTGATTAGCTAAACATATATGTGCATATGATTTATATGCTTTTAATGAGTAGGATTGTACTTCTAACTATGTTATGGTCTATTAATTAGAATCAGTGAAAATCAAAGGATAAGCTTATTAGGAGAGGGTGATGAAAACTCATAATGAAGTAAAACCCTAGGGGAGATACTTCAACCGATAAATGGATACTTGTTCCAAGTTATTCTTTGAGTCTAATGTTGTTGAGGAGATTAACTTTCAGGTGTCGTTGACAGAATATTCCTGGGTATAAATATAGACTTCTCTCTTCTTGAATCAAAACCTTGGATGGGTAAATCACATAGACTCTGTGTAGGAGTGCGATTAATGGACGGATTAACAAATTATAACTATGTTTGAGCGAGAGATAAAGAGAGTGACGTAGGATAGTAATCCCTTATATAATGACTTGAATATGTTTTGGTCGGTATTGTATTTTCTGAATTGATGATTGTTGTCCGTATTAATGGTAACACTGTGGTAGGTTAATTGATGATGTAAGCGCGTTATGACATTATTTCATTATGGTGGGTTTAAAAGAAAAACCTGGGGAGAAACTGGAATAAGGACTGGTCGAAGTACTTCCAATAGTACCACTGCAGCGGGGCCCAAACCAGTGAGCGGGCCAAGTCGAAAATCTTATAACGTGTTGAATTAAATGTGATTATTATTGTTCGAACACGAGGTTGATTTAATTTTATGTTATTTTACTGGTTGTGTGACTGAGTAATTTTTGTCGTATTATGTTCAGCTATGTGATGTGTTGCATTATGTGTCCCGCGATGGAGGGACAGATTGGCATTAAATGAATATATCATAGAGATGACGGATAATACGGAAGGAAATTTACTGATATGATGGTAAATGTGGGGCTTTGGCCGAAGTTAAGGAACTCAGATGAACATGTTACTACAATCAGACTTGGAATAAGGATTGGATACGTGAGTGACTCTTGCCTGAGGCGAGCATCCGGGCGAGTGGTGTGAGAGAGTACACAGACAGGTATGGATAAAGAACCATGCGGCTGCGTGTACGAGTGAGTACATAGACAGGTATGATGAATGTTCATATGGTTGAGTGTACAGTACATGGATTTCTAGAGTCCCCTACAGGTCATGACTGGAAGGGCAAGCATAAGACCCTCTGACATATGTGTACAGTGATACGATGGAGGCGTGTTCCCAGCATATTACCGATGTTATGATTGTGAGAAAGAAATTATGCAGGTATGGTTGATAAACATACGACTGCAGATACAGAAATGTAATTAATATACCAGCGTGATACAGGATATACCAGCATGAATCGGGTTTGAGGTGAGGAATAGGTGTGGGATACCGTTTATGGCTATTCAGTTCGGGTATGATATCTTATTACATTTCGTGTTATGAGTTCATGTATGTGTATGTACTTACTATTGGGGAATTGACTCCCTCATATTGTTTTGATGACCTTTGTGTGTACTTGAATAGTAACTTGTAACTGCGTTTGGCTGTATGATGTTAAATTGATTTTGTGGGCTATGGATGATAGTATGACGATTTTGAATGGTAGGTAGTGCAGTACTGTGATATAGAATGTAGACGTTGTTATTTGATGTTCTACACTAAAGAGAGTTGGATAAATCTTGTTGGTAACTATATATATATTAATAAATGGTAGAAACGGACTTGGTCATTTATAGCGAAATGGTGAGATAAGTAGTTGAACTCTAAGTGTATAGGGGATATAAAACTGAACTAGACTATGGAAAATTGATTACTAACTGGATAGGGTAGCACTGCAGCGAACACATCGCCGAGGCAGCGGGATCGCTGTAGTGGCCTAAGCCTTCGCTGCAGCGGAAATAGAGAAAGGCAAACTGATAGGCTAAATAACGACTAGAACTGAAGGATAACTGCGTAAAACCGTGATAAGTCAAAAGAATCTTTACTATAGTGATTAAACTTAGTGGGATGTTACCTAAGTGAAGTAATTGTGGAATGTCATACTATTGATTGTATATTGATTTTATGTTGTTGTGTTAACTAACCCTAGTCGGCCGATGATGCCTATCAGTACGTGTGGTGTACTGATACTACTTCGCTACACCTTTTTTCTTTTTGGTGTTAGGATGTGACAAGTTAAAGTTCCTTTATTGACATGGAGTACTTAGAACCAGCTTTAGTGTTCCTCTTTCCAAACGAAGTATGGTCATTTTATTGTCAAACATTCAAATAGTGCTCTTGTACCTACCTAGACTAGATCTTAGGGGAGTCATGTTAGATAAATCTTTGAATATTAATTTGCTGAGAATTTTTTTTGCAATTAATGAGAAGTAATGTGAATTCTAGAGATTATTTTCTTGTCTAATTGATAGAAATGTTGTAAAGATTCTCCTATCGAACAGAGTCGATGTAGATGCCCGCACATCCTATCTATTTGGGTCGTGACAACTTGGTATCAGAGCATCTAGGTTACTAGTCTACAAGTACAAGAACAATGTTAAGTAGACTCCTGCGGATTGGTGTGTAGAAGTCCATATCTAATCTTTGGGAAGCTATAAGACATTTAGGAAGTCCCACTTATTTATTTCCCATCATTCCGTTCGATTGTGTCGATCATCCGAATTGAGTCCAATTTATATCTAAAAGATTCGAATTGAGTCCAATTGGTATCTCGACNCCTTTACTTGCTGACAGTATAGACATTCCGTTCGATTGTGTCGATCATCCGAATTGAGTCCAATTTATATCTAAAAGATTCGAATTGAGTCCAATTGGTATCTCGACAGGCCTAATTGGTATCTTCATAAGTGTGATTAAAAACCCGCAATAAGACTAGTGTGTGGGATTGACTTAAGTTGACCAAGGAGATGAGGAAACCTTGTTATACATTTACTCCGCTTAGTGAGTTGCACTGTAGCAAAGGTCGTTTCACTGCAGCGGACTCGCTACAGTGGAAGAAGTACCGCTGTTGCGGAAGGACAATCGCTGCAGCGGACATGGTTAGACAGAATGATAGATTTTAGAATTTTAGTACCCCCTGTTATGAACATCAAATAGCAAATAGCACCTTGTGAAAAATGAATAAGCAATGCAAGTATAAGTAAATCCACGATAATAGAATGTAAGGGGGCCAACACGACCAATGTCAGCGAATGCCAAACGGGCACTCAAAGGGAAAAGTACCAACATCCAAAAAGAGAAACAGAAAAAGGAAATAGTATGTCTTACAAGCCCCAAACAGGAGCTACTCAATAAGTAGAGCAAAGCTAAGATGAGGGGGGAGGGGAGGAAGATACTGCCACCCATTTAGCTGGAGACCTCATCGCTTCCACTACCTACATCCTCTTCTGCTCCCTCCTCAAACCCGCTAAGGTAGGAGAACTCGAGGAGATCCTACCAGGTCACCTGTGGAGACCTTTCCCTGGGAGCTAGGGTCTTTAGGATCTTATTGATCCCTTTCCACAGTCGGATAATCAGCTTGTCCCCAGAATGCTGTCTCCTCCTCTCCCGCTCCAAGTCCTCCCGGAGCTCAACATGGGCTTGGGCTACAGTAGTGATTGCCCCCTGCATCTCTCCCGAATTGGTAGCAGCTGCACCGGAGGGTTGAATGGAAGAAGGTATGCTAGGGGATGGAGGTCTGGGAAACCTTCCAAGGAGCTCACGCATGGCCGCCATCTCGACCTCTATCCTCTCAAATGGCCCCGGCGGTCTAGAAGTGTCATCCCCGCCATCAACCTCAACCAAGGCAGACTTTCTCTTCTTTCTGCCCCTCCTTAGATCCCTCTTCACCTTCAAGGGATTGAAGGGCCTGTCACAATCCACAACGACATCCCGGGACTCCTGGTGCACTCGGGCCTGCTTGTATAGCCTGGTAATAAAGGAAGGAAACGACAGGATAGTGATAGTCTTTGTGTGGAAATACCTCCACTCCTTAATATTTTGGGCCCCTACATTGACCCTCACCCCACTCAGAATAGTGTCCACCACCAAAGCTCGATGATAAGTCAATCCATGACATTAGAGGACAGGCGAATCCTCTAGGACACTAGATTGAGTCACCTTCTAGCCTCTACTATAAAGTGGGTACTCTGAATACCCATCCTGGTAATGTCCCAGTTGGTAGTAGCTCCGCTCTTCCACCACCAAAGTGTTCACTTGCCACTTCCCATTCTCGGGTACGTCACGATTCTTTAGCTCAGACTCAACAGAGTTGGGTAGACCCAAAGCATCATTTATAACAGCAGGGGTCAAGATAATCTGCATGTCTCTGAAGTAGGCCACTGGCTCATCTCAACCCAGGTGACAATGGGGAGGTTAGCATAAAACTTCTAAACCCAGGCCTCATTGGACTTACCCGTGTTCTCCACCAAAGGGCCCTACCCGATCTCATGAAGGAGAGTAGAGAACTCCGGGGCATTTTCCTCCACGTCCAGCATAACTAAACCCCTCTCATGCATCAGATCCTTCGTATCTTGTTTGCTATATCGCAATTGACATTGGTTGTTGGCAAAGTGGATGTAGTCCTTGGTGTGAATGTTGCTGCTGGAAGAGGCCATGATAAAACCTGAAATAAAAGGAAGAAGATTAAAAGCGAAAAATGCAGGAGGGGAAAAAGGAAAAGCAAAGACTGAAATTGAAAGGAGGTACTGCCCTGCTGGACCGCTGCAACGATCGTACGTCCGCTGTAGCGGGTTCGATTCAGCGGGAGAGAGACCACTAGAACGGTACCGCTGTAGCGATAAAAGGGTCCGCTATAGCGTACATCATCTTCTCCAAAACTCCGCATCCCACCAATGGAGGTAGAAAGTTCAACCTCCCTAATCTACCAAACTAACTACAGATCGGGAAAGGGGACGATCTAACCTTTCCTTACTAATAATTTTTCATTTCAATAGGGCTCGGATTCAAGCCCAGAGAGCAAAAAGCAATCCAAACCATCACCCTACTCAAACCCCCCATTCTCGAGCCCACAACCACAAGAAACTAGCCAAAAATGCGCAAAAATTATGAGCATGCTTCAGAAATATAGCCTAACAAGCAGAAAGGAAAACCTACCCTCCCCACTTCAAAAACTACTCAAGAACAAGGGTAATGGACATAATATTATGAGAAAAGGAAGCAGATGAAGACTAGGATAATAAGAGTAGAGCATTACCTGAGAAAATGTCCAACTCTTGCGGGGGGAAGTTGAGAGAATTTGTGCAAATGGAATTGGAAAAGTTGGAAAATGAATGTGGAAACCCTCTTTTCTTCCTTTAACTGACCACGATTGTCTACTGGAGCAGACCATATTTCCACTATGGTGAGACCGCTGTAGCAAAAATTTCACTCGCTGCAACGGACTGTCAAAAACAATGACTATTGAAATTTTGTGGCCGAACCTCGCCTTTTTGAAAAATAGTCGTCCCAAGATGTTCGACAAATCAGTAATACCTAGGATGTTTGGGTAGAGAGGGAAATATCCCTAACACCAAAGGAAGGGTAATGACGTGAATTAACGTTCGGGTCTGGATTAAAACCTAGGCGAATAATTATGATCCCACTAGAACTATTGGCGATAAATAAGAAAATTAGGAATAAGGTATAAGTACAAGGGTTCCAAAAATAATCAATTCGGAGTTTGGGACACAGAAGCCAACAAGTCTCGCCGCTGACCAGAAATCTGCAATTCCGTTTTGATTTGGATATTAAAACCCTAGTCCTTCAAGAAGACTTATTAACAATGTCTAAAAACATAAAATAAAAATGTCTAAAAACATAAAATAGACTTTTTGGAGGAAAACAAGAGGATCCAAGGGTGGAATTTGACATCCATGGCTAGGATCTCTCGCGAGGAAATCAAGAATGAGATAGCCGCAGACGAAGACGATCGGGACAATAGCTTGGCACCCAGGTAGACTATGATTCACTCGCTTTTGTGTTATACTTTGGTTAGATAAACATATACGTGCGTATGATTTATATTCTTTCGATGAGTAGGATTGTATTTTTAACTATGTTATGGTCTATTAATCGAAATCAAAAAAAATAAAAGGACAAGTGTATTAGGAGAGGGGTGATGAAAACTCATAATGAGGTAAAACCCTAGGGGAGCTACTTCAACCGATAAATAGATACTTGTTCTAAGTTATGCTTTGAGTCAAACGTTGTTGAGGAGATTAACTTTCGGGTGTCGTTGACAGAATATTTCCGGGATAAATATGGACTTCTCCCTTCTTGAATAGAAACCTTGGACGGGTAACTCACGTAGACTCTGTGTAGGAGATTTGATTAATGGACAAATTAACAAATTATAACTATGTTTGAGCATGAGATGAAGAGAGTGATGTAGGATAGTAATCCCTTACTTAGTGACTTGAATGTGTTCTCGTCAGTATTGTATTTTATAAATTGATGATTGTTGTCTGTATTAATGGTGACACTGTGGTAAGTTAATTAATGATGTAAGCATGTTATGACATTGTTTCATTATGGTAGGTATAAAGAAACTAAATGGGGGAGAAACTGGAATAAGGATTGGTCACAATACTGCCAGTAGTACCGCTATAGTGAGATCGTTGTAACGGCAGTGATGCTGCTATAGCGGGGCCCAAACCAGTGAGCGGGCCAAGTAAAAAATCTTATAACATGATGAAGTAAATGTGATTATTATTGTTCGGACATGAGGTTGATTTCATTTAATGTTATTGTACTGGTTGTGTGATTGAGTAATTCTTATCCTGTGATGATTTGATGTGTTGCATTATGCGTCCCGCGATTGAGAGGCGGATTGGCATTAAATAAATGTGTGACAGAGATAATGGATAATACAGAAGGAAAGTTATCAATATTATGGTAAATGAGGGGCTTTTGTCCGAAGTTAAGGAACTCAGATGAACGGGTTACTACAATCAGACTTGGAATAAGGATTGGATACATGAGTGGCTCGTGCTCGAGGTGAGCATCCAGGAAATCGGTATGAGAGAGTACAAAGAAAGGTGTGGCTAAAGGACCATGCGTCTGGATGTACGAGAGAGTACACAAATAGGTATGATATATGTTCATATAACTGGGTATACAATACATGGATTTCTAGAGTCCCCTACAGGTCATGACTTGAAAGGCAAGCATAAGACCCTCTGGCAAGTGTGTATACGGAGGCGTGTGCCCGACATATCACTGATGGTATAATTGTGAGGTAGAAATTATGCGGGTATGGTTGATAAACGTACGAATGTAGATACAGAAAGGTTATTGGTATACCATCGTGATACAGGATATACCAACATGAATCAGGTTTGAGGTGAGGAACAGATGTGGGACACCATTTATGGATATTCAGTTCAGGTATGATATCTTATGACATTTCATTGTATGAGGTCAAGTATGTGTATATACTTATTATTGGGGAATTGACTTCCTCATATTGTTTTGAAGACCTTTGTGTGTACTTGAATAGTAACTCGTAACTTCGTTTGGTTGTCTGATATTAAATTGATTTTGTGGGATATGGATGATAGTATGACGATTTTGAACGGTAGATAGTGCAGTACCATGAGATAGCAAGTAGATGTTATTATTTGATGTACTACACTAAAGAGAGTTGGATAAATCTTATAGGCAACTATATATATTAATAAATGGTAGAAACGGACTTGGTCATTTATAGAGAAATAATGAGATGAGAAGTTAATTTCTTAGTGTATATAGGGGGATAAAACCGAACTAGACTACAAAAAATTGATTACTTACTGGATAGGGTAGCACTGCAGCGAACACATCGCCGCAGCAGCGGGATNTGACGGGGGATAAAACCGAACTAGACTACAAAAAATTGATTACTTACTGGATAGGGTAGCACTGCAGCGAACACATCGCCGCAGCAGCGGGATCCCTATAGCGGCCTAAGCCTTCACTGAAGCAGAAATAGAGAAAGACAGACCGATAGGCTAAATAATGACTAAAAGCGAAGGATTGTTGCGTAAAACCTTGATAAGTCATAAAAACCTATATTGTAGTGATTAAACTTAGTGGGGGTATTACATAAGTGAAGTAATTACAGAATGTAGTATTATTGATTGTATATTTATAACACCCCAAAACTTTCCTAGACCTAATTAAGGCGTTGCATGAAAAACCATAGGAAAATTAGAAATTTTTTTTGTCTCAGACGACCCACACAACGGACCGTTGGTGGAGCCAACGGACCATTGTAGAGGGATATGGGTTGTAGCAGGTTTCTTAAAGTGGGAAACAATCGGACATAGGACGACCCGTTGAACCTAACAACGAGTCGTCCTGTCGTCCGTTGAATCCCACGTTCAGAGGATTACCGGACCTTTCCCTGAGACAACGAGAGGGAACAATGGCCTGTGGTTTCGACCAATGAGCCGTTGTTACCACCCGTCGTCCAGTTCTAGACCCCATCAGTGTGGACCACGAGTGGATACAATGACCTGTTGGTTTGTGATGACTCGTTGTCTCCATGCCCAGTTTTCCTACCTGTTCTAACGGAAGGTTTCAACAGCCCATTCTTTGGTTCAACGGACTGTTGTATCCTCCCGTGGGTCTTTCCAGTGAAGTCAGCTTCAGAAACCAGTACCAACAACAACTTTCAATGGGTCGTTGTTTGAACCAATGACCCGTCTTGAGATCCGTTGTTCAAGGTCGGGCAATTTCAGTTCTTTCTGCCAGGGGTATTTTAGTATTTTCCCAGCTTTTTAAACTTGAAATCATGTTGTTTTGGGTTCATTCGGGGGTTTTTAGAAGGGGCAACCAACGGATTCTCCCATATTCTTTCTCTCATCGTCTGAAATATCAGAACATAAGAACTTTTGTAAAAGCACAGAGCAGGAGAAAGGGTTTGATATTCTTCTCAGTTCTTCTCAGGGATTTTCACCAGAGTTTCTTCTACAGGTATGTGGGAATTCAGCAAGGAGATTGTTCTCCCCTTGCGTCCCCCAAAACTTTCTCTCTGTGAACTTTCAGTCCTAGCCTTGAGATGCGAATTTGAAGATATTTTTATCGTTCTTTGATTAATTCATGCAGAATCCTATCCTATGTTAATTGTAGCTATTTCCACCAGTTTGTAAAAAAAATGATGTTTGTTCCATCGAATTAGGAATTTAGCCCTAGCTCTTGAAAAATCAAAATCTAGAATCCTGTTTAAGCATTGAATTCTTGAGAATTGCTTGCATCTTTCAGAGTTACGGGATTTTATAATAATTGTATGTGTTAGAAACTCAGTTACATGTACGTTAATCAGATTCAGTCAGAAAGTCTATATACTTTGTATTACTCAGAATTGTCAGTTCAGTTTTAGGTAAAGAACTAGAATATTCAGTGTTAGTCAGAAATGTCTGCTGATCAGTTTGACTACAGTCTTTTCCTGAGGTGTCAGCGTTGCCTCTCAGTTATCATAATCGGACTCAGATTATAGTTATTTGGTCCATTAGGCAGTCATGACTTTCTAGTTATATAGCTCTAACCAGCCTTAGGACCCTAGTCCAGTTATCAGTTTGTTCTTTAGACGGTTATGATGCTTCCAGATAAGCAGCTCTGACCAGTCTTAGAACTCAATTTCCAAATCCGGTCCTATAAGACGCTTAGAGAACTCTCAGACAGTACCCCTGAGTCAGTTATATTCTTGGGCCCCGGTATCGAGCTATCCGCATGTCAGTAGTAGTCGTGATAGGATTATCTAGTGGGAGTAGGACTTAGCACCGAAAGGGCCGGGGTTCCAGCGCACCAAGATTCCAGAACTAGGTTGCCACCGTAGGTTATATTTACTTGGCCTCATGGCTCCCCCTCTAATGGTGATTCTCACAGTCAATTCCTTTATACACTAGCAAGGTATATTGGGTCCTACCGATGGGGTGTATACATCGGACTCCACGTCTAGATCACGTGGTTATATGTTGGTTATAGACTCTCCACTAGTCAGTTCAATCCAGTTTCAGAATAAGTAGCTCAGTTCAGTTTCATCTCTATCAGCTTAGCTCAGTTTAATACAGCATCTCAGACTCAGAACTTTCAGACTTAGGGCATCTCTTTGACCACCAGACAGGGTCATCTTAACCATCTCACTTTACTTCAGATTGTTCAGTTCAGTTTATCAGTTGGTCATTGCATGTCTTTTTAGTTCAGTCATCTATATATTTATCATTATGCTTCTCTCACTTACTCAGTACATTCAAAGT
>JACEIK010010258.1:0-16625 GCA_018107945.1 Datura stramonium
CTCTCGGGCTCTCTGATCCACAACCATCTCAGTTGCATACCTGGACAGTTGATTGAACTCCAAGTCATACTCCTGAACTGTCATCTTCCCTTTCTTTAAATTCACGAACTCGACTGCTTTGATCTCCCTCATCTCCCTAGGGAAGAACTGATCTAGAATAGCAGCATGAAACTCATCCCAACTGATAAGGCTTGCTCCAACTGCCCTACTATCCTTCCACTGCTTGAGCCAAATGTGCACGAGCCCCTTCGACTAGTACGAGGCTAAATTGGCACAATCCGCCCCAGTCATCCCCATAATCTAGGTGATCTTCAAAACCTCCTCAATGAACTCATGTGGATCTTTGTCCACCTTCGATCCAAGGAACTTGGGAGTTTATCCTTAGAATATCCCTAATTCTTGTTGTCCCCACATTACCTTTCTAAGGGACATTCGCTACCACCTGCTGATTGACCTGGGCAGTCAAGGCCTGGGCTAACATCTGAATGGCTGCCCTGAACTCCGCGTGGGAAACTGGCTCCGGTGCATGATCCTCGTGGGCTGGTGGGCCTATTGATGCCCGTCCCCATTACCATCCTCGTGTCCATTTCCATTTTTGTTTCTCCTTCCATTAACTCTACGAGTAGGCATGATTTTGAAAATTCATATAGCATTAGTTAGAAGGATAGATAGGCATTTCATCGCACGACATAGATCATGAAATAAGGGAACATTTCCTAAACATCTCATAGCCTCTTCATCATAAGTGTGGCACGCTTCACACCCATGAAAAAGACTCTACTTAATGTAGCTTTCGGACACCCAAGGAAACTTTAAAACCTAGGTCTTTGTTACCAAGTTTATCACAACCCGAATATAGGCTCGGATCGAGACATGGGACAAGAAACACTGAGAGGCTCCATGTCGACCAGTGGCATGAGCATACATCTAACTTAATCATAGATAAGAGGAAGATCATCATGAATAACATAGCGGAAGTCTAAACATAACACAACATCAGAATTCATACATAAGTCCAAAGCTGAATACAACTATGTACGAAAAAAGGCTCTAATGCTGACAAGTTGATGGGACAAGACCCCAACTATCTCACTATAATCTGAAAACTGAAAAGACGAAATACAAGTGATAAAAAGGACCCTCGCAAGATGAGGACTCACCAAGTGAGACTGAGAAGTGCTGACTCCGAAAGTCTTACTAGCAGTAGGACTGAGAATGGATATAAGAGCCTATATCATAAATGATACAACATAGAGTATGCAGTCAGTACGTTGAATGTACCGAGTACACAAGATAAGTAAAACCACAAAGTAAAATCATTAAACATGCATAGTATAAAACATAATCAAGATAAGATTTTTAGAGTAGGGATTGCATGCTATTTTCTAAAATCATGATCTGAACATAACTGAACATCATAACTGAATCGAATGACCCAAAGATGAAAGTTGATAATTGTAAGTAAAACTAAACATTGGGTCAAACCTGCTAAAAACATAATATCATGACTGATGTACATGCATAACTAAAATCATGAGGAATAATGGGAGACTCATCATATAATCGACATTACCATGTTAGAGCTTATGTGATCCCGACTATCACCCTCAAGTGGGCAGAGCCGTCCAAAGCTTTGCTAGGGCTAAGGACGCTACCATGATATCGATATGAAGATGAAGGCCCCTTAGGGGCTGGGGAAGCTCACAAGGGAGGTCCCAAATAATTTGAACATACCTATGTTGGTGCGTAGTTCTGAGGCATAGGGTTGACTAACCCTTAGCGTACTCGGTGCTGGACAAAACTCCCAAAAAACATGCATATACTCTCCATCATTTTTCAATGAAGGTAATCATTGTCTAGTGACGGATATAAATAATAACATACATACATAAATCTAAAATCATAACATGAGGATCCTTGGCTCAAACCATACCATATGCTGAACATAATTGGGAGTCTTGACTCCAAAACCATGTTGTAAGCTATTTCATGAAATCATAAAAACATACTTGATAATATGGGCTTGCCTATTACTTAAAATGCTCGAAATCAACTTCTTTCACTTTGAAAATATGAACATAAATATGGGTATTTTAAAATCATACTTTTTTCATAAACATCTCATCATAGTTTATTTATAAATTTTAAGGGAAAAACATACTTCTAGTCCCAATGAGGGACTGGATGGATCATTATCAGTGACCATGACTCGTAGTCACAAGTCATCACCATCACTGCAAAAATTCTCCTAGGGGCCACCACGGGGAACGCCATGACTCGCGGTGTTCCCCACGAGTCGTGGTGGCACCTGTTAGGAGCACTACCAAACAAATATCCAATCTTAACCAACTGCTGACCATGACCCACTCAATGAATCGTGGTATTGACCACGACTCATGGTGACTATTTGTTAGGTACACTGTCCAAATATTTCATCCTTCAGTCAACCCTTGAACACGGACCACACAATGACTCGTGGTCACCTCAAACTTAAAATTTTCAACCAAGTCCCAGTCTCTCCCCAAGAGTCACATAACGACTCGTAGGATTCCTGACTGGTCATTGGATACTCATCTTCTGACCTGGTACAGAAAATCTTGTTTTCTCCGTTTCAACTCCCGGGTCTAATCTTGGGGTTTTAAGGGTATTACAAGTATAGTCATCCAATAGGGACAAACCAGTCGTTTGGATGAACCCTAGTTATTAATTCTACAAGTAAGCATTGGGATTGATCACGTGTATAGACCCAAAGTAGTTATGAACCCATGTGGTGTACTTACCGTAGTTATTTGAAAATCTTTATAACAACCAAAATATAATCTTGCTTTAATATTTTTTATCTTTGAAATACCCCAATTTGGAGATAACTTACCGACAAGTTTAAGTATCGGCATTAGTCTAGATCTTACCTTATTCCTTGTGGGATCGACCCCAACCTCTTTGTTGGGTTCTTTATTGACAACGTCCGTTTCATACTTTGTCAGGAAGTGTGTGTTTGAGCATTATCAAAAAAGGGCCCCGTTGTCGGGGAATATGGCTAAGTTAGATTAATTTCTTGTATTTAACTTTTGGTTGTTATTTCCTGAATTACATTTTATTTTTGTTTTTGAAGATCCATAGGTTGTCACTTTGTGAATGCCAAGTACTCGCCAAAGTGGAAACCCCTGATTCCTTTGAATCTCGAACTTGAAAGGACACTGCGAAGAATGGAGACCAAGAGCATAGAGATGCCCATATTGTTGAAGAAGCTAGAAAAGCAGAGTTAGCTCAACAAGTTGCACTTCAGGATACGGAGGACGCTTGAGATGAGGTTTTCAACGTGATAATGTTAAAACTCACACCTACTACTGAAGTATGAAGAAGATGTTGTCAATAAAGAACCCTACTAAGATGTTGGGGTCGAACCCATAGGGATATGGAAGATCTAGACTAATGCTGGTAAGTGAACTTGTTGATAAGTTATCTCCAAATTAGGGGGTTCTGAGGAAAGCAATAGTAAAACAAGTTTATAACTATGAATTAAATCAATATTTGCAAATAACTAGGGTATGTGTTCCCCAGTGGTTCATAACTACTTCCGGTATACACATGTGATCAATCCCAATGCTTACTTGTAGAACTGATAACTAGGGTTCATCTAAACGACTAGTTTGTCCCTACTGAATGACTATACTCAATCACCGGGTCAGGTATCATAAGCCATTTCAAACTAACTATTATTAATATGTTCCAAATTTAACTAACCTGCAACCACAACTCTAGTTCATATAACGATCATCAAGATCAAGGCTTTGTTGTCATTCTCTTTTCCTAATCTCTACCTCTCTAGGTTCAAGAAAGTAAAGAATTCGGGAAAGTCCTAAAGTAGTACACCATTAAGAAACGTTTAATAATGAAGAGAATACAATACAAGCTTTTCGCATTAGTTTTGAATCACTTTTGTGCAACTCTAGTTTCTTAATCAACCATGGTTCCCACAACCCCTAGTTTTGGAGGTTTTAGCCTCTCATGATTGTAAGATTGTAACGTGCATTTATAAATAAACAAATAATTAAATACTTACAAAAATAGTTGATAGAAAAACACCATTGAATATGCAAGAATAATCTCAAGAACAATTGATAAAGAAATCAAGAATTGCTCCCAAGAAGTGCTAATCACACGTAAACTACTCAATTCTATGTTCTCTCCTGATTGTATGTTCATTCATAATGAAAATAAAACATAAAAGTTATTTATATAGATATTATAAAACTTTTTCTAAGCTAACAGGGAGATTTTCCATAACTGGCGCCGCCTGTTCCACGACTTGTCATACGACCCGTAGCAGGATTGTACGGGTCGTAACTACCTCTCATACGTCCTTGACTTGCTAAAATTTTTTCTAAGTGTTGGGAGTTGATACAAATCATATCTTCTTCCTATGAGTCGTACAATGAATCAGTGGCTTGGTCCTAGCAACTTTGACATCTTCTGAAATGCTTCACGAGTGTTGTGGTATGACTCGTACCTTCTTGCCACGACTCAGACTTTTTGTAGTATCTGAAATTCCACCAAGTCTTGAATAGTCATTGGAGCTAATCACGGCTCATGGTATAGGTTGTATGTCAGTGCTACGACTCGTGAGTTCCACCCGTACCAAGAGGTTGCCTTGTGCAAATTCTCTGAAGTTTTCTATGACTCCAGTTACGGCTCGTACCATCCTGGTACAGCTTGTACTAAGGGTCGTATATTGCCTTATACTATATTCATCCTTCTGAACTTTATCACGGTTCTCAGTATGGCTCGTACAATCAAGGTACAGCTCATCCTTAGACTAGTACTTCGGCTATTTTTCTGCATTTTCAGGATTCATTTGCACCTCTTTGCTCCAACACTTATTTTCCCTGAAATTAAAGTAAAAGTGTCTTATATCCATATAAACATACCTAAGTCAATGCTATTTTCATAGTTTTAAGTGTCAAAAGTGTTTTAAATTCACAGCACATCAACACCCGCAACTTAAGACTTTTGCATGTCCTCAGACAAAGAAAAAGAAAAACTAAACACGACTCTTAACTAGAAAAATAAACCTAGGACACTACAGTCAATATCAAACAAAATTTGCACCATGACTCTAAGAACTTTTTATCCTTTTCCCGTGAACCAAATTAGCACATGTACTACAATTTACTATAAAACATGATAAACAGGGATCAAGACATGTCATCCAGCTATTAACAGGTAGCAAAGTCATCACCAATGCTTTTCAAACAGACCATTGGTAAAGTCAAACACAAATCATGTGTCCTCACAGCAAACGAAGTCCCCCACTCACAGACATAGCAAAATATATGATATGGGACTGAACAAGTGAGTGTCTCACTCTCACAAAGAAGTTCCAAATACAGAATATTAGACACCATAGGCTTGCCCTTATTTTCTCTTCTTTGGTCTATCAGATGGTTAGGTTAGGATCACTATAGAACTTGTTTTGTCTTGTAATGTAGGCTTTCAGGTTAGATAGGATAGATATGTGATTTTTTTAAAAGTTACTAAACCCTTCCTTAGCACTATATACACGTGGCTCTATTTTTTTTAAACTTTTTCACCCTATTTGCTTCTTTCTTCTTTTTCCTCCCTTTTAACCCTTTTTATACAATTGTACGAGTGTGGTGCGTTTTCAAACTTTTTCATGCATTATTCTCTTTTTCAATTTTTTTTTCAATTTTTCTTTTCTTTTGTCACACTACACCCCATTTTCACCTTTTTTTCTCTTTTCCCTCCCTTTTTTAACCTTCCCAAGAATAAAATCCTTAAATGTCAGTTCTACTAGATAACATGCCCGAGGGAAAAGAAATACGACAAGAGAAACCCTCGGACGAATCAAAAATCCCAAAAATACAAGTACACCGCCTCCCCTTTTTGAAAAGTATGCTTCATCCCCGAAGCATAAAAGTATAACAACAGAGGGAAGGGAACATACTTGTGGTGCTCTAAGCGCTCCTATCATCCTATGGAAGAGGTACCTCCGCTACAATCATGGCGCTAGCGGTGGCCAGCACACTCACTAGTGGGTCAATAGGGGGAGTGGTTAACCCCTTAGTAGTCTCGACTGTCTCTATGGCCTCTGGAATGGTCGGGGCTGAATGTTTCTTGCCCGTAGGGTTCTTTCCACTAGAAATCTCGGGCTGGGATATGGTGGAGCTAACCACTGCTCTACCTCGCTTTTGCAGCTCTGTCATGTGTGAGTCATGAGTCTGCAGGCTTTTCACTTGTTCCTTCTTGCATTCTCTTTTCTCTCTCTTATTTCTCTTTTTAGGGGTCTCATCTATATCTGAAGTGTCGACCCTATACTCCTCAATTGAACCACTAGGGGAGTCACCTGCTTGCTTGGACTCAGAGGTCTCATTAATCAAATGCCTCCGAGCAGTTGCCTAAGATGCCTTACGCTTTATCGTCATTGTACCTGTAGAGAAAGAGAGTTATAATTCCATGTCTGAGAAAAAGAAATCAAGAGAAGAGAAAAAAAAGTTCCTTTGTAAATTACCACAAGTCAATAGTATGGGTCGTATCGTGGAAGTACGCTTCGTATTGAGACCCATAATGTCTCAGATTAGTGTTACAACTCTGAGATACGACTCGTACCATGAAGGTACGATCCGTACCACGATACATATGAGGATGCCCCTTTTAAAACAACTTATCTGTTTTTTTCCACGACTCATGATATGACATGTAAGTCGATTCCACGAGTCGTATGAAGGATCATACTATCACTTGTGGCCTTGACCTTATTCTGGTTTTAGGTATGACTGCTAATTACGGCTCATAGCAGTAAACAATGATCTGTACTAGGATTTGTACCTTGTGCTCTTTTCATGTTGGGCTTGGGACAGTCCCAATGGGCCATCCTACGATTCTTAGTATCATACCACGAGTCGTAACAGGGCTTGTGAAGCCTGTGCCTTCCTTGATTTTGGTTCATTTTACAGGGAGTTCTATTTTATGTTTTGGGTACTCAAAATTCCCAAGGTCTAGGGATGTATTTTAACCCATATTATAACTACTCATTCCTCCCCTTTTTAGTCACTACCCGTAACTCAATTTCGGCTATTTTAATTGCACAAGTTCGTCAATTTCAAGTTCTTTCCCAGTCGTTCATGGATTAATCACACCACTGGTCATTGTCTTCTTCGAATTTTTCAAGCAACAACTTGGACACGTAGGGAGTTTAAAACCATTACATCAAGCATACAAGTTTTATCAAATTCAAAGAAATATACTTACTTGTTAACTGCTTATGTCGACTGGAAATTAGAAATTAGGGGTGGACGAAGCTAATTGAGCAAGAAATTGCTCAATTGATCTTTTATTTTGAGTTACGAGTGGGAGGGAGTTATGGGATTTGTTCGTGACTTGGGTTATGAGTGTGTGGGAGAAGGGTACGACTTGTTTCAATCTTAAATAGGGTGTAAGGCAGATTTGAAAATTTGGGCTGAGTTGGGTGTACTTTCAAAAATTTTGACCCGTCATTACTTATATCACGAGCCATAGGAAGATCCTACGACTCTTCCTTTGAACCCGAAACACGGAGATTTGGAAGACTTACATGTGGACCTATGAGTGCATCTTACGACTCATACTATGTGGGTATGGTTTGTACTATAACTCGTAGGTCTTTTTCATTTTATTTTTATCCATTCCTTGCATAGTTCATATCCATAGTAGGCACTACGAATAGTCCAATGGAGTTACGATTCATAGGACCAACCGTACCCAGAACTCATGCAGTGAAATACTCTCTACTTCTCACTACGACTCATACTATAGTTCGTACAACCCTGTTACAGATCATACTGAGACATGTAGTATCTTCCTGTTCTGCACTTTTTATGTCACCTATTTTTGTTTCCTCTGAACACTTGAATACACATTAATTGATTAACTTGGGTTGCCTCCCAAGAAGCGCTTGATTTAACATCGCGACACGATGTTGGTGGTTTGGTTACTTAGAATTCACCAAACCACCACTTGGGTTGCCTTCGAAGAAGTGCCTAATTTAATGTCGCAGCATGACGCAATTCTCTTGACTACTCAGACTTCGTCAAGGAACTCGGATTCATCTTCTATCGCTGAGACCACTCTATATTCTTTTGGTTACTTTATTGACCGACAGATGTTAAAGGTGACCTCTTCTTTATTTAGTCTAAAATTCAACAATCCAGCCTCCACGTCTACTAAGTCCCTCCCAGTAGCAAGGAATGGTCGCCCCAAAATGAAGGGGACCTCATAATCAACCTTGCAATCAAGGAACATGAAGTCTGTGGGGAATATGAATTTGTCAACTTCGACAAGCACATCAAACAAGATTCCCACAGGCTTCTTCGCAGTTCTATCTACCATCAGCAGCCGCATGGTAGTCGGTGTGGGGGCTTCCAAGCCCAACTGCTTAAACACAGCCAATGACATTAGATTTTTTCTTGCTTGCAGATCACAGAGTGCCCTTGCGAAATCAACATCGCAAATCATGCATGGAATAGTAAAAGCACTTGGATCTTCCTTTTTCTAGGCCACGACCCGTGAATCTATGGCACTACAATGGTGTGCTAACAGACCTCTACTTCGTCACAAGGTCCTTCATAAACTTAGCATATCCCGATATTTGTTCCAATAGCTCAACCAATGGTATGTTCATAAATAATTGTTTGAGCATTGACAAGAATTTTTGAAACTTACCATTCTCCGATTGCTTCTTCATTCTTTTGGGAAACAGTGATGGTGGTCGTGGGATAGCCTTATAAATTTGTGTTGCTCATTGTTCAACTTCATGCCCTTTTCACAAAGTGGGACCTCAGGAGACTCATCATCCTCATTATGTTCCTTCTCAATGACATTATCATCATCTTCATTTCTTCCTTTCAACTACAACCGGTAGAGGGGGGTCAACCGTTGTCTTTCTACTCCTAGTCATCACAGACATACACTGGCCATCATTCTTTAGATTTTGGACTGTGTTGCTAGGTAGTGTACCCTTTTGTCTAGGGTTCATATATGCTTACAGTTTCCCTAGCTCCTGTTCAATCTGCTTGATAGCCGTCGCATGTGACTCCACTCTCTGAACCATGCTTTATATATCTCCACAGATTTCCTTCAACTGATCATCTGTGGGCCTCACCTTTTTAAGCATCTAATCCATCATGTTCGCTAACTTTGATTGTCTAGCTTCTCCCTCACGTGCATATGGGGGCACGTACACTCTATCTCGGTCGTTACGATAGCCATCATTCCTTCTCCAATCTCCTTCATGCTCACGACCTCGGCTTATTTCTCTGTGCCCATTCCGATTATAGTTGTCTTTATGTTGGTTCTGACCATGGTTTCCAGAACCTTGGTGCCAAGTGTCTTGTCCAAACCCTTGGGCGTTGGCTCAGAAACCCGCCACCTGGTTGTCCAAGAAATTTTCCTCCTCCTCGAAATCTGAGTGGTCTTGCCAAGGCTCCTGTCCTTGTATCCCAAATGTGTTCACCTTTCTGGCTCCAGCTCCCATGATGTGCTTAGTAAGCAAATCCAACGATGTGCGCATATGAGCCAACTCCTAGTCACGCTCTTCTTCTTTCCTACGTTGGTCTGCAGTCAAACCAACAAGATATGTACCGGCAGCTGCGTCTGCCTCCCGGGTGTGTCATGTCGTGTTTGTTTTTGTCACCCTGTCAAGTATGGTAGCAGCTTGCCCCCAGGTGTGACTCATCAGTGCTCCTCCCCCCACTGTATTACTATAGCTTTAGTACTATTTTTTAAGGACCTATAAAAGATTTCCAACAAACTATCATCTCGAACCTTATGGTTCAGGCACTTTGTCAACTTCTTCTTAAACCTCAGCCAGGTTTTATGAAGTGCCTTAGTTTTAAGCTATTGGAAGTTATAAATTTCGTCCTTGAGTTGCAGCATCCTGAAGGGTGGAAAGAATCTCTCTATGAATGCTTGCTTGAGCTCCCTCCAATTGGTTATGGAGTCGTTAGGAAACTCCGATAACTATAAAGTGGCTTCCCCGTATAGAGAAAAGGGGAAAAGTCTTAGTCTGATGGCATCTTGGCTAACTACGGGAAACCTGTACGCTTTGCATATCCCTACAAAGTTCATCAAGTGTAGGTTGGGGTCATCAGCTGTATGACCACTGAACAGGCCTTTCATGTTTAACAATTCAATCATGGTGCTCGTGATGTCAAATTTGGCCCTAGTGGGCAATGGTAGTGGTACAATTGCTCCTGTTTATCCAACTTCGTCGATGTATGGGTCCTCGTTATTGAAGAACTGAGGGGCAAATCTATGATCTCTGTTGCCCCTCCCATGTTGACCAGTATTAACAACCTCATCTCTAGTATCCTCCACATCCTGAAGTATATCTTGCCGAGCTAGCTCAGCTTTCCTAACGTCTTCATCTATACGGGCATCTCTCTGCTCCTGGTTCTCCATTCTACACAATGTTCATTCGAGTTCGGGATTCAAAGGAATTAGGGGATTTCCACTACTCTGAGTGCTTGGCATTCACCGAGCAACAACTTGTGGATATCACAAACAAAAAGAAAACATAACTCAGGAAATAACAACCAAAAGTCAATTACAAGAAATTAATCTAGTCTTAGTTGTATTCCCCGCCAACAGTGCCACTTTTTATAACGCTCAAACTCACACCTCCTGCTAAAGTATGAAGCAGATGTTGTCAATAAAGAACCCAACTAAGAGGTTGGGGTCGAACCCACAGGGAATATGGAAGATCTAGACTAATGCTGGTAAGTGAACTTGTTTGTAAGTTACCTCCAATTTTGGGGGTTTTAAAGAAAGCAATAGTAAAACAAGATTATAACTGTGAATTAAATCAAGATTTGCAAATAACGAGGGTATGTGTTCCCCATGGGTTCATAACTACTTCGGGTATACACATGTGATCAATCCCAATGCTTACTTGTAGAACTGATACCTAGGGTTCATCCAAACAACTGGTTCGTCCCTATTTTATAACTATACTCAATCACCGGGCCAGGTCTCATGAGTGATTTCAAACTAACTATTATCAATATATTCCAAATTTAACTATCCTGCGATCACAGCTCAAGTAAATACAATGATCATAAAGATCAAGGCTTAGCTGAATTCTCTTTTCCTAATCTCTACCTCTCTAGGTTCAAACAAATAAAGAATTGGGGCAACTCCTAATGTTGTACACCATTAACAAATGTTTAAGCATGAAGATAATGAAATACAAGCTTTTCTCATTAGTTTTGAATCACTTTTGTGCAACCCTAGTTTATTAATCCACCATGGCTCCCACAACCCCTAGTTGTGGAGGTTTTAGCCTCTCATAGTTGTAAGATTATAATTGCATTCATAAACAAACACATAATTAAATACTTACACTAATAGTGTGAGATAAAAACTCCTTTGAATATGCAAGAATAATCTCAATAACAATTAATAAATAAATCAAGAATTGCTCCCAAGAAGTGTTAATCACACGTAAACTAATCAATTCTATGTTCTCTCCTGATCTATATGTAATGAAAATAAAACATAAAAGGTATTTACACAGATATTATAAACCTTTTCCTAAGCTAACAGGGAGATTTTCCATAACAGGCACTGCCTATGCCATGACTTGTCATACGACCCCTAGCAGGATTGTACGGGTCGTATTTGTCTCTCGTACATGTAAACTAGAAAAACAATCAGAGAAAACTAGAAAAAAAATCTGCACCAGTTCATAGAACAAGTCGTTATGTGACCCGTGAGAGGTGACCACGAGTCGTTAAGTGACTCGTGGTGAGAACTGGGGACTTAGTTGAAAATTTGAAAAATATGAGGTGACCATGGGGTGACCATGAATTGTGGTAAACCCCGAGAGTCGTGATATGATCCATGATCAAGAGCTAATTTAAGGGCGGGGAGAAGTAAGGCAGTGCACCTAACGGAAGGACCCCACGATTTGTGTGATGGGTCATGGTCAGCCGGATGGAATTTATTTAAAATTGAGGTTGTACATGTGACGAGTGGTGTCCACGGGTCGTGGTCACCTATAACGATTCATGATTTCCCTTGTGATGAACGCAGATGATTAGTTAGGTAGTGCACTTGACAGACGATGCCACGAGTCGTGGACTGGAGTGACGAGTCTTTCGGTCCCTCGTGGGGGCCCTGACAGCTAGTTTTCTTGCAAATTTCCTAAGGGTGTTTCAGTAATTAGCTAACCTCCTAGACTCTAAAATACGTCATTGTAGTGTATTTTTAAGGGAATTTAGAGGGGCTAAATGGATTCCCCTCATTCCCCATGCAGATACTCAAAAAAATATCATAGGACATCTCTCAGAGCTTTTCAAAGAAAGATCTAGGGCAGTCCGTTTCTCCTCGATTTTCTCAAAGAAATTCTTCGGGTTTCATCACTAGGTATGTGGGAATTCAACAATGGAATAATTCTTTCCTTGTGTCCCCAAATTCCTCCCTACTTTTCTCAATCAGTTCTAGGCCTAGAATTATCAAATGTTAAAAAATTTTAGTCATACTTAATCTAATCCATGTGGAATGCTACTTCGTGTTAGTTATTGATATTATCTACTAGTTGGTGACTGAAATGATGTTTATTCTTGTGAAGTGAAATTTAGCGCTATTTCTTGAACTAGAAAATCTTGAATTTTGTCAGTGTTTGAATGTCATAATTTTGCTTGATTTTATCAGTGTTGGGGACTCCCATGTTGTTAGTAGCATTGAAACTAAATCATATTATTGTTAGTTCAGTTTTAGCCAAAATGTTAGAATTCTCAATTTGACTGCAAAGATTCCCGAGGTGTCAATAGTACCTCCATGTTTTCTAAATCAGATTCAGAAAATAGTTTTTAGTGGTCCACTAGGCGGTCATGACACTATAGACTAGCATCTCTGACTAGCCTTAGGACCTCTGCCTCAAATTACAGTTAGTTCTTTAGACGGTTACAACGCTTCTAGATAAGCAGCTCTGACCAGTCTTAGAACCTAGTCCCAGAATTTGGTCTGATAAGACTCTCACAGACTATCCCTAACTAGTGTTGGGCCCTAGTTTCGAGGTATAAACTTAGTAATCAGTCTAGGACTATCCAGTGGGAGTAGGAATTAGTACCGATCAAATCGGGATTCCAGCGCACCCAAGTTCCTAGAACTATGTTGCCACCGTTGGTTTTAGTTTTATTTGCCTGATGGCCCTAGACTGTTGTGATCACCCAGTTCATGCCTTTGTACCCTGGCAAGGTATATTGGGTCCTATCGAGGGGGTGTACACATCGGACTCCACGTCTAGCTTATGTGGTTATATGTCGGTTATAGACTCTCCCACTAGTCAGCTTAGTCCAGTTTTAGATCAATTCATATCAGTGTTTCAGATTTAGAACATGTCTTTTTGACCATCAGATAGGGACCTTTAGACTATTTCAGTTATTTCAGTTATTTAGTTAAGTAGCTTTAGTTGGTCATGTCATGTCTTTCCAGTTCAGTTATTTCATTCTTACTCTCTCACTTACTCAGTACATTTAAAGTACTGATGCATACTTTTATGTTGTATCATTTTATGATATAGCTGCAGGATCTCAGTCTCAGCCTCCTTAGTCGATCGCTCTCCGAAGACTTCAGTTGTTCTAGTTGATAAGTCCTCATTCTTCGAGGATAGAAATTATTTAATTTAGTTGCATTTCTTTTCTTTTAACTAGATTTGGAGTTATTTGGGGGCTTGTACCAACAACTCATCAGCCGTAATTGCTTTCAGACACAAATTTGGCTTTTCAAACTTTTTTCAGATATTTTCAAATACTTATGAACCAACTTTGTTATCTCAAATCTTTATATTTTTTCTTTAAACTTCCGTTGTATATATTTATATGTTACTCAGTATGCCAGTGTATGATAGGCCAGGGTTGACTTGGGGTCACTTGTGACTCCAAGTACTATGTCACGTCCAGGGTGTAAACCCGGGGCGTGACAAACTTGGTATCAGAGCCCTAGGTTTATAGTATCCTCATATATCTGAAATTCGCATCGAGTAGAGTCCTTTTCATGGATTTGAAGCACGTAACACTTATGACGGGGAGGCTACGAGATGTTATTAGGAAAACTCCCTTTTATTCATACTCTTTATCGTGTGTTGAAATTCAATTCCAAAAGTGTTCTCCTAACTCGTGCTCTATTTTGTTTCAGTGAATTATGCCTCCGCGACATGGTAATGGAAGAAGGGCCGGTAATGCACACCGACCTGCCCCACCAGCCCCAGCAGCCCTCAGGATGAGTCAGTGTCTACCACCGAGTTCAGGGCAGCTATCCAGCTGCTTATTCAAACGGTTACCAACCAGATGAACCAACAGGTAGTTCCAATCAATAACAATGGGTCCGCAGTAGCTGTCCGAGTTCGAAATTTCACTCAGATGAACCCTCAATATTTTTAGGTATCTAAAGTGGGAGAGGACCCACAGGAGTTTGTGGACGAGATTTGAAAGATCACCAGAACTATGGGTGTCAGCTCCTCTAAGAGTGCCAACTTGGTTGCTTACCAGTTAAGAGGGGTAGCCCTAATCTGGTACAAGTAATGGAAGGAGGAGAGGCCAGTGGGAGCAGGACCAGTAGAATGGGAGGAATTCACTACAGCCTTCCTGGACAGATTCTTCCCTCAGGAGCTCAGGGATCCAAAATTAGTGGAGTTCATGAATCTGAGATAGGGAAACCAGACAGTAGAAGAATATGCTCTAGAGTTCACCAGATTGTCCAAATAAGCTCCAAAGATGGTGGCCGAGCCAAGGGCTTGCATGCTGAAGTTTGTTAATAGGGTGTCAAACCTGGTCCTCAAGAAATGCAGCACAACAATGCTAATTAAGGATATCAACCTCTCCAGCCTGATTGTCTATGCCCAGCAGATTGAGGAATAAAAATGAGGGACATGGAGAGAAAGAACAAGCGGGAAAGGACTGGACAATCAGATTATAGCAGCCAAAGGTCTGGTGGTAGAAGCCGCCCACAGTAGTAGCAGCAGAGAGCTCCAACACCCAGTTCATCCAGCGCCTCTACCCTTCGATACGCCAGGATCGGAGGGGCGGAGAATCTGGCTGTCAGTCCCAGAGTTACAGTGCTGGTAATAGGTATCCAGCTTGCCCTAAGTGTGGCAAGAACAACCCAGGAGAGTGTCTTCAAGGTCAAGAGGGTTGTTTTAGTTGTGGATAGCTTGGTCATCGGCTTAAGGAATTCCCATCAGAAAGACGGGGAAGGTCACAATCCACTACCTCAGCAGCTCCAGTAGGCCGACCATCTAAGCAGGCAAACACATCAGGTATAGAGGGCGGTCAACACCAAAACCGTTTTTATGCTTTGTCTTCTCGTTAGGATCAGGAGAGCTCACCTGATGTGGTGATGAAGGGCGTACTTACACACTTCATAGACATATTTTGCCACACTTTACTATGTTTTGAGAACAAATTATGTGTGTTTTCATGTGTTTATTTTACATATTTGTTAAAATGGCTAACACACGTGATGAGATATTTTTAGGGCTTAAAATTATGAATTTGAAGGTATTTAAGGCTTATTGATCAAATGTGAAGACGTGGGATCGAAATATGCAAAAACTTAAGTCCGCATTACGTTGGAACTACCATGCGCGAGGCAGCCGCACACTGGCGCTATAGGCCATGCTACGCACAGGAAGATTCAGTGCAAGGGCAGGTGAGAGGCATCCCTACTTAAGAGAAAGGCCAGGCGTGAGGCAGCCCTCCTTCAGCATGTTGGTAGGCGCACAACAGCCTTGGACGCGGTAGATTCCTAGGGCAACGTAGCAAGGATGTTCAAACGGCCAAAATTGGTTTCCTACATCAACTAGGAAAAGGAAAATTTACAAATCCCAAGACAAATTCATCAAGGAACAAGGAAGACATAAAACTACTGTAAATACTCTTCTATTTTCAAGCTTTAAGTATCAATCTTTACATCAAGTTTGGAAGTCTACACACAATTGAATAGTTTTTTAGAGAGAAGTCTTACAATCAAGTTTTGAGAGTGAGTTTTATTTTGAGATACTATTGTAAAGTTGTTCTTCCGAATTTTGCATTAATCAAGTGAAGGTTCTTCCGATCATTGTTGTAAGTATTATTTTAAGATTTTGTCTAGGAATGCTATTAAATTACTTATGAACATGATAGGCTAAAACTACCACAACTAGATTTGTGGGGACCATGGTGGATTAACGAAATAGGGTTAGCATGAAGCAATTCTAAAACCAATACTAAACTATTATATTGTATTCTCTTCATCTTTAACGATTCTTAGCGGTGCGCAACGTTAGGAAGTTCCTGAATTCTTTACTTGCTTTGGTCGAAGAGGTAGAGATTAGGAAATAAGAATTACAACAGAGCCTTGATATTGATGATCATTGTATTAACTTGAGTTGTGGTCGTAGGATAGTTATATATGGAACTTAGTGATAACGGTTAGTTTGCAAAACTCATGAGACTTGGTCGAGTAATTGAGGATAGTTGTTCGGCTGTCTGATGACTACACGCAAGTGCACGTGGTCGAACAAGTAGTAAGTGGCTCAAGTAAGCCAAGTATCGATCCCACAGGGACTTGACTACAGGGCAAAATCACCT
>JACEIK010010258.1:24512-43812 GCA_018107945.1 Datura stramonium
ATAATTCATGTTGGCCCAAAATATGTCTTGATGAGTTAGTTTTCAAAAGATAAGTGATTTCGAACTTTGACATCTTAATGTTGAACCTATATGCATGCGAGTGAGTTGTTTGAGCTTCATTGATATTTCTCATGATCCAAAGTGTAAGTAGACCTGTTCGTCGGATGAATTTTGTGCTTAAATGTGAGAAGGGAAATAATAGATTGTTCGAAGATGAAAAATAGTTTAAGTTGAGAGTATTGATGAAGGTCATACTTACACACTTCATAGACGTATTTTGCCCACACTTTAGTATGTTTTGAGAACAAATTATGTGTGCTTTCATGTGTTTATGTTACATATTTGTGAAAATGGCTAACACATGTGATGAGATGTTTTTAGGGCTTAAAATGATGAATTTTAAGGTATTTAAGGGTTATTGGTCAACTGTGAAGACGTGGGATCGAAAGATGCAAAAATTAAAGTCCGCACGACGTTGTCACTGCCATGCGCGAGGAAGCCGCACACTGGCGCTATAGGCCATGCGACGCACAGGCAGATTCAGCGGAAGGGCAGGCGCGAGGCAGCCCTCCTTCAGCGCGTTGGAAGGCGGACAACAGACTTTGATGTGGAAGATTCCTAGGGCAACGCGGCAAGGATGTTCAAACGGACAAAATTGGTTTCCTACATCAACTAGAAAAAGGAAAATTTACAAATCCCAAGCCTAATTCATCAAGGAACAAGGAAGACATCAAACTACTATAAAGACTCTTCTATTTTCAAGCTTTAAGTATCATGCTTTACATCAACTCCGAAAGTTTGGAAGTCTACACACAATTGAAAAGTTTTTTAGAGAGAAGTCTTACAATCTAGTTTTGAGAGTTAGTTTTATTTTGAGATACTATTGTAAAGTTGTTCTTCCAAATTTTGCATTAATCAGGTGAAAGTTCTTCCGATCATCATTGTAAGTATTATTTTAAGCTTTTGTCTATGAATGCTATTAAATTACTTATGAACATGATAGGCTAAAACTACCATAACTAAGGTTGTGGGAACTATGGTGAATTAACGAACTAGGGTTAGCACGAAGTGATACTAAAACAAATACTAAACACTTATATTGTATTATCTTCATATTTAATGATTCTTAGCAGTACGCAACGTTAGGAAGTGCCTGAAGTTTTTACTTGCTTTGGTCGAAGAGGTAGAGATTAGGAAAAGAGAATTACAACAGAGCGTTGATATTGATGATCATTGTATTAACTTGAATTGTAGTCGCAGGATGGTTATATCTAGAAGTTAGTGATAATGGTTAGTTTGCAAAACTCATGAGACTTGGTCAAGTAATTGAGGATAGTCATTCAATAGGGATTGGTCGATTGTTTGAATGACCCTAAGTTATCAGTTCTATAAGTAATGTATTGGAATAGATCACTAGTGTAAAACCCGAAGTAGTTAAGGATCCATGGGGAATACTTACCCTAGTTAATTACATAAATTTGGAAACAACCACCAACTTCTCAACATTGTTAGTTATTTTTACAAATCCCCCCTCTTAGGTAATAATCGACTAAAGAAGCTTAAGCACTAGCGTTTTTCTACATCCTTCCATATTCCCTGTGGTATCGACCCCAACCTCTAGCTGGGTTCTTTATTGACAACGTCCGTTTCATACTTTAGTTAGAAGTGTGGTTTGAGCGTTATGATGTGGTTACAGGTATGTTACGTCTTTTCCACCTAGATGTATATTCAATAAGTGATTCAGGGGCCACACTATCATTTGTGAATCCCTAAGTAGTAGTCCAGAGGTCCTCTCAAAACCATTTTCAGTCTCCACCCCAGTTGGTGAGTTAGTTAGAGCAAGCCGGGTGTATAGAAATTGTGGAGTTAGACATGGTCGACATCGACCTCATTCTTGGCGTGGATTGGTTACACTCTGGTTATGCCTCAGTCGACTGTAGAACTAGGGTTGTCAGGTTTCAGTTCCCTAATGAGCCAACTCTAGAATGGACGTACAGTAGTTCAGCGCCTAAGGGTAGGTTTATTTCCTACCTTAAGGCTAGGAAGCTTATTTCTAAGGGATGTGTTTACCATCTAGTCCGGGTCAAATATTTCGACTCTGAGACCCCAGTTATTCAGTCAGTCCCTATTGTCAGCGAATTTCCAAATGTGTTCCCCGAAGATCTTCACGGAGTTCCTCCTGAATGCAAAATCGACTTTAGTATAGACCTTCTCCCATATACTAAGCCCATCTCCATCCCTCCTTATAGAATGGCTCCAGCTGAACTTAAGGAATTGAAGGAGTAGCTAAAAGACCTCCTAGATAAGGGTTTTATCAAACCCAACATATCTCCCTAGGGTGCTCCCATATTATTCGTGCGAAAGAATGACGGTACCCACAGAATGTGCATCGGTTACCATCAGTTGAATAAGGTCACAGTCAAGAACAAGTATCCCTACCCAGAATTGATGACTTGTTCGACCTACTTTAGAGAGCCAGCGATTTCTCCAAAATAGATCTCAGGTCGGGGTATCATCAACTAAGAGTGAGAGAGTGTGACATACAAAAAATAGCTTTCAAGACTCGGTATGGTCACTACAAGTTTGTGGTTATGTTCTTTGAACTAACAAATGCCCCTGCAACCTTTATGGACCTGATGAATAGAGTCTTCAAACAGTATCTGGATATGTTCTTCATTATGTTTATCGACGACATTTTGGTATACTCCAGAAATTAGGAAGAGCATGGTAATCACTAAGGATAGTGCTTCAGGCACTCAGAGACCGCCAACTGTTTGCCAATTTCAGCAAGTGCAAATTCTGATCGAAGTCCGTGACTTTCCTGGGTCATGTGGTCTCGAGTGAGGGTATTCAGGTTGATCCTCAAAAGATAGAAGCCGTGAAAGAGTAGCCTAGACCTACCTCCCCAACCAAAATCAGAAGTTTCTTGTGTTTGGCCGGTTATTACCGATGCTTTATGGAAGGCTTTTCTTCTATAGCATCTCCTGTAACTAGGCTGACTCGGAAGAAGGTGAAATTTCAGTGGTTAGATGCGTGTTAGAAGATTTTTCAGGAGCTAAAAACTCGACTCACTACTGCTCCAGTGTTGACCCTACCAGAAGGATTAGATGGGTTTGTAGTATATTGTGACGCTTCTAGAGTTGGACTCAGATGCATTCTGATGCAGAGGGGCAAGGTGATAGCCTACGCCTCCAAAAAACTCAAAGTTCATGAGAAGAATTATCCAACTCATGACTTGGAGTTGTTAGCGGTGGTGTTTGAATTGAGAATATGGAGAAACTATTTGTACGGGGTTCACGTGGATGTTTTTGCCGATCATAGGAGCCTTCAGTATGTATTCAGTCAGAAGGACCTAATCGTCATCACAGAAGGTGGTTATAGCTCCTGCAGGAATATGATATGAGTGTGCTATATCACCTAGGCAAAGCCAATGTGGTGTTGACGCCTTAAGAAGAGTGCCTATGGGTAGTGTGGCTCATGTTGAGGAGGCAAAAAGGAATTGGCGAAGGATATTCACAGACTAGCTCGTAGGGGTGCAGTTGGTTACTCAGCTGAGGGTGGAGTGGTGACGCAAAGCAGGTCAGATTCCTCTTTGGTTGTTGAAGTTAAGTCCAAATAGGATGAAGATCCCATTTTACTTAAACTTAAGGAAGCGGTTCTCAAGAAAGAGGTTGAGGCTTTCTCCAAAGGGGGAGATGGTGTGCTCCATTACAAGGGCAGATTGTGTGTACCGAATGTTGGTGACTTGAGACAGCAGATATTGGCTGAAGCACACACCTCGAGATACTCCATCCACCCCGGTGCTACTAAAATGTACCGCGATATACGGGATATTTACTGGTGGAACGACATGAAGAGAGACATCGCCGAATTCGTAGCTAGGTGCCCGAACTACCAGCAAGTCAAAGTAGAGCACCAGAGACCGAGATGTATGACTGAGGATATTAGCATACCCACCTTGATGTGGGAAGAAGTGAATATGGATTTTATTACAGGTCTACCTCAAACTCCTCGGCAACATGATTCTATCTTGGTATTAGTAGAACGGATGACTAGGTCAGCACATTTCCTCCCAGTTAAAACTACAGATTCAGCTGAGGACTATGCTAGGATTTATATTCAGGAGTTGGTCAGACTTAATGGGGTTCCATTATCTATTATTTCATACAGAGGTACCCAGTTCACCTCACATTTCTGGAAGTCTATTCATAAAGGACTTGGTACCCAGGTCAAGCTCGGCACAGCTTTTCACCCGCAGGTAGATGGACAAGCTGAGCGGACTATTAAGACCCTAGAAGATATGTTGAGAGCGTGTGTGATCGATTTCAAGGGTAGTTGGGATGACCATTTTCCTCTTATCGAGTTTGCGTACAACAACATCTACCACTCCAGTATCCAGATGGCTCCGTTTGAGGCATTGTATGGTAGGAGGTGTAGATCTCCTATTGGGTGGTTTGAGATTGGTGCAGATGCTATAATTGGGACAGACTCAGTTCATAAAGCTATGCATAAGGTACAACTTATTAGAGAAAGATTGATAACAACTTAGAGTCATCAAAAATCTTATGTTGATGTAAGGAGAAGAGAGTGGATGACTGGGTCTATCTGAAAATACCAGTCATCTGAAAATTTCACTCGTGAAAGGGGCGATGAGGTTTGGGAAGAAGGGAAAGCTCTATCCGAGATATGTGGGACCCTACAAAATTCTAAGGAGAATTGGCAAGGTAGCTTATGAGCTGGAATTTCCTGCAGAATTGGCATCTGTGCACCCAGTATTCCAAGTGTCACTATTGAAGAAGTATATCAATGATTCAACTTCAATTGTGCCATTGGATTGTATGGGAGTGAAAGATAGTCTCTCATATGAGGAGGTCCCAGTTCAGATTCTTGATTTCCAGGTTCGTAAGCTGAGGAACAAGGAGGTAGCTTTGGTCAAAGTCTTGTTGAGGAATCAGCAGGTTGAGGGAGCTACGTGTGAAGCCAAAGCGGATATGATGGCTAGATACCCCCATTTATTCCCTTCTGGCTCAGTTTCAGTTTAAGGTATCAATTTCCTCCCCAAAACTACTTTTAGTTCGTATATTTCAATTCTTTCATGTAAATGATTATGTGTATGATTAGTGATTTCAGTTCAGACTTGTGATCCAGTTCAGAGGTAGTCATTCCACTAGTTTCCATCTTTCATGATCAATATTTGTGTATAAAGATTGCCATTCTCTATTTTTCTGTGTGTTTTCCACATTCAAGGAAAAATTTTCCAAAGGGGGAGATACTGTAATGCCCCAGAAACTCAAAGACTAGACCCGAGACGTAAATAAAAGAAAACTAGAAAAAATAATTTGCACCAGGTCACAGAACGAGTCGTTTTGTGACCCGTGAGAGGTGACCACGATTCGTTAAGTTACTCGTGGTGAGAACTGGGGAATTAGTTGAAAATTTGAAAAAAAAATGAGATGACCATAGGGGTGACCACGAATCGTGGTCAACCACACAAGTCGTGATATCACCCGTGGTCAAAAGAAAATTTATGGTTGGGGAGAAGTAAGGCAGTGCACCTAAAGAAAGGACCCCAGGATTCGTGGGATGGGTCGTGGTCAGCTGGATGGAATTTATTTGAAATTGAGGCAGTGCATGTGACAAGTGCTAACCATGAATCGTGGTCACCTATAACTATTTGTGATGTCCCTCATGAAGAACCCTGATGATTAGTTAGGTAGCGCACTTGACGGACAATGCCACAAGTTGTGTCCTGTAGTGACGAGTCGTTAGGTCCCTCGTGGGGGCCCTGACAGCCAGTTTTCCTGCTAATTTCCTAAGGGTTTTTTCAGTAATTTTCCAACCTCCTAGACTCTAAACTACGTCGTTTTAGTGTATTCTTAAGGAAATTTAGAGGGGCTAAATGGTTTCCCCCTCATTCCCCATGCAGATACTCAGAAAAATATCGTAAGACATCTCTAAGAGTTTTTCAAAGAAAGATCTAGGCCAGTCCGTGTCTCCTCGATTTTCTCAAAGAATTTCTTCAGAATTCTTCACCAGGTATGTGGGAATTTAACAAGGGAATAATTCTTCCCTTGTTACTGAAATGATGTTTATTCTTTTGAAGTGAAATTTAGCCATATTTCTTAAACTAGAAAATCTTTAATTTTTCAATAGTGTTTGAAAATCAAAATTTTGCTTGATTTAATAAGTTTTGAGAACTCCCATATTGTTACTAGCATTGAAACTAAATCAGATTATTGTCAGTTCAGTTTTAGCCAAAATGTTAAAATTCTCAGTTTGACTGCAGAAATTCCCGAGGTGTCAGTAGTACCTCCCAGTTATAAGAATCAGATTCAGAACCAATTTTTTGTGGTTGACTAGGCAGTCCTGACACTTTATACTAGCATCTCTGAATAAACTTTTGGACCACAACCTCAGATTACAGTTAGTTCTTTAGATGGTTATGACGTTTCTAGATAAGCAACTCTGCCCAGTCTTAGAACCTAGTCCCAGAATTTCATCCGATAAGACTATCAGGGTTCTTCCAAATATGTATCCCTTACTAGTCTTGGCCCCTAGTTTTGAGCTACAACTTAGTAATCAGTCTAGGACTATCCAGTGGGAGTAGGACTTAGCATCGAGCGGATTGGGGTTCCAGCGCACCCAAGCTCGCAGAATTACGTTGCCACCATAGGTTTCAATTTTATTGGCTTGATGGCCCCAGACTCTTGTGATCACCCAGCTCATGCCTTTATTCCCTGGCAAGGTATATTGGGTCCTACTGATGGGGTGTATACATCGGACTCCACATCTATCTCACGTGGTTATATGTCGATTATAAACTCTCCCACTAGTCAGCTCAGTCTAGCTTTAGATCAGTTCAGATCAGTGTTTCAGATTTAGAACATGTCTTTTTGACCATCAGATAGGGTCTTTCAGACTGTTTCTGTTATTTTAGTTATTTAGTTTAGTAGCTTCAGTTGGTCATTGCATGTCTTTCCAGTTGAGTTATTTCATTCTTGTGTATGGTTTCTCTCACTTACTCAGTACATTCAAAGTATTGATGCATACTTTTATGTTGTATCATTTTATGATACAGCTGCAGTATCTCAGTCTCAGCCTCGCTAGCCGATCGCTCTCCGAAGACTTTAGTTGTTCTAATTGGTGAGTCCTCATTCTTTGAGGAAATATATTATTTAATTCAGTTGCATTTCTATTCTTTTAACTAGATTTGGATTTAATTGGGGGCTTGTCCCAACAACTCATTAGTCGTAGTGTCTTTCAGACACAGATTTGGTTTTTCAGATATTTTCAAATACTTATGAACCAGCTTTATTCTCTCAAATGTTTATATTTTTGCTTTAAACTTCCACTGTATATATTTATATGTTACTCAGTATGCCAGTGTATGATAGACCGGGGGTTGAATTGGGGTCACTTGTGACGCCAAGTACCGTGTCACGTCGAGGGTGTAAACTCAGGGCGTGACAGTACGTCTTTGACTTGCTAAAATTTTGGCTAAGTGTTGGGAGCTAGTACGACTCGTACCTTCTTTCCACGAGTAGTACAATGCATCCGTGGCTTGGTCCTGGGAACTTTGACATCTTCTAAAATTCTTCACCAGTGTTGTGGTGCGACTTGTACCTTCTTGCAACGACTCGTACTGTCTGTAGTGTCTGAAATTCCACCAAGTCTTTAATAGTCACTAGAGCTTATCACGGCTCATGGTACAGGTCGTATGTATGTGCTATGACTTGTAGGTTCCACCCATACCAAGAGGTTTCCTTGTAAAAATTCTCTGATGTTTTCCGTGACTCCTAGTACGGCTCGTACTGAGGGTCGTATGTTTCCTTCCTCTCTATTAAGCCTTCTGGACTTTATCACAGTTCTCAATACAGCTCATACAATCAAGGTACGGCTCGTACTGAGACTAGTACTTTGGCTGTTTTTATGCATTTTCAGGCTTCTTTTACACATCTTTGCTCCAACACTTATTTTCCCTGAAATCAAAGTAAGAGTGTCTTATATCCACATAAACATACCTAAGTACATGATATTTTCCATAAAATCACAGCACATCACAGTGTTGGTCGCCATGGAAGGGGTAACAGAGGTCAAAGATATGCCTCTCAGTTCTTTGATGAGCATGACCTAGACATTGATGAAGTCGAGTTAACCGGAGCTATTTTACCACCACCATTGCTTGATGGGGAAAATTTACATCACTAGAACTACGATCCAATTATTGAATATGAATAGGGTGTTTAGTGGTCAGGCAGCTGATGATGCATACCTGCACCTAATGAACTTTGTTGGAATATGCAAGGCATACAGGTTGCCTGGAGTCAGCTAGGATGCTTTAAGGCTAAGACTCTTCCCCTTTTCTCTGTCTGGGGAGGCCATTTTATGGTTATCGGAGTTTCCCAATGACTCCATTACCAACTAGAGGGAGCTCAAGTAAGCTTTTCTAGAGAGATTCTTTCCACCCTCTAGGATGCTGCAGCTTAAGGACAAAATCTATAATTTCCGACAATGGAAGACGGAAGGACTCCATGAAACCTAGTTGAGGTTCAAGAGAAAGTTGACTAAGTGCCCGAACCACAAAATTCCTGATGATAGTTTGTTGGAGATTTTCTGTAGATCCTTCAGCAATAGTACAAAAGTTGTAGTAGACACTATGGTGGGAGGAGCATTGATGAGCGTCACCTGGGAGAAAGCTACCACTATTCTAGACAGAGTGACCAAAACAAACAAAGCATGCACACCCGGGAAGCGGAAGCAGCGGCTGGTACATATGTTGTTGGTTTGACTACAGACCAACGATGGAAGGAAGAAGAACATGACCAGAAATTTTCTCATATGCGCACATTGTTGGACTTTCTCACTAAGAATAGCATGGGCGCTAGAGATATAAATGTTAATGCAGTAGGGACATAGGGATAGGAGCCAGGGTCTTACCACTCAGATTTTGAGGAGGAGGCAAACTTCTTGGACAACCAGGTGGCGGGTTTCCAAGCCAACGCCCAAGGGTGTGTACAAGACACTTGGTGCCAAGGTTCTGAAAACTAGGTTGGAACCAATACAAAGACAATTAGAACCGAAATGGGTACAGAGACAGAAGCCGAGGTCGTGAGCACGAGGGAGACTGAAGAAGGAATGACAGTTATAGCATATGACTGAGGAGGGTTGTACGGCCTCCGAATGCACGGGAAGGGAGGCTGGACAGTCAAAGTGTTAGAGCATGATGGTTGAGATTCTAAAGAAGGTGACATCCACAGATGATCAGCTAAAAGAAATCTGTAATAATCTATCGAGCATGGTTCAGAGAATTGAGCCACATGCTACAGCTATCAAGAAGATTGAGCAGCAGCTAGGGCAACTGTCAACATCCATGAACCCTTGGCAGAAAGGTACACTACCTATAAACACAATCCAGAATCCAAAGAATGATGGTCAGTGCATGCCTGTGATGACTAGGAGTGGAAAGACCACAGTTGATCCCCCTCTGCTGGTTGTAGTTGAAAGGAAGAAAGAAAGCATAATTAATGATGAGGAAAAGGTTGCTGAGAATGAGCATAATGAGGATGCTGAGTTGACTTAGGCTCTAGTTGTTGAAAAGGGGCCTGAAGTTGAACAAGGAAAGACGCAAGGAGCCACACAAATTTACAAGGCTATTCCATGACCATCGCCACCGTTCCCTCTAAGAATGAAGAAGAAGGCAGAGAATGGTAAGTTTCAGAAATGCTTGTCAATGCTAAAGCAGTTATATGTAAACATACCATTGGTAGAGGCATTGGAATAGATGTGAGGATACGCCAAATTGATGAAGGACCTTGTTACAAAGAAAAGGTTTATAAGCTATGGGTTTGTGGATAATGTGCATCATTGTAGCGCTATAGCCTCACGGGTCCTTGCCCAGAAGTAGGAAGATCCAGGTGCCTTCACCATTCCATGTACTATTGGTGAGGTTGAGTTCGTGAGGGCATTCTGAGACTTAGGAGAAAGCATCAATCTAATACCGTTAGCTATGCTTAAGCAGCTGGTCTTGGGAGCCCCCATACCGAATACTATGCAGTTGCTGATGGCCGATCGAATTGTGAAGAAGCCTGTGGGGATCCTTCGATGTTCTTATTAAATTGGATAGATTCATATTCCCATTGAACTTCGTGATCCTTGATTGCGAGGTTGATTTTAAGGTCCCTATCATTTTGGGGAGACCATTCCTTGCCACTGAGAGAGCTTTAATATATGTGGAGGCTGGCAAGTTGAAATTCAAACTCAATAAAGAAGAGGTCACTTTCAATGTCTGCCGGTCAATGAAGCAACCAAAGGAGTACAGAGTTGTCTCAGCAATAGAGGATGAATCCGAGTTCCTTGATGAAGTCTGAGTAGTCATGACGCAAGCAATAGAGGATGAATCTGAGTTCCTTGACGAAGTCTGAGTACCCAAGAGACTTGTGTCGTGCTGCGACATTAAATCACGCACTTCTTGGGAGGCAACCCACATGGTGGTTTGGTGAATTTTGAGTAACCGAACCACTTGTATTGTGTCGCGACGTTAAATCAAGCACTTCTTGAGAGGCAACCCAAGTTGATTGACTTATGTGTGTTCAATGTGCAAGGGAAACAAAAACGGGTGGGAGAAGAATCACTGAACAGGCAGGTGCTACGATTCTCAGTACGACTCATAAGAGGATTATATGGGCCATAGTAAGAGTCATGGTGAGAATTAGAGAGGTATTTCAGTGTATGAGTTTAGGGTACGGTTGGTCCTACAACTCATAACTTCATTGTACGGGTCTTAGTACTCACTGTGGTTATGAACTATGCAAGGCACGCACCTCAAAGTAAGAAAGACCTATGAGTCATAGTATGAGTCGTAAGATGTACTCGTAGGTCCATAGGTAAGTTTATCAACCTCTGCTATGAGTCCAAGGAACGAGTCATAGTCCTATGACTCGTTGGTAGGATTCATGACGGGTCAAAAAGTTTAAAATCTCAAGACTCAGCCCAAATTTTTCAAATTTTCCCTACAAGCTATTTAAACTTCAAACAAATTGTACCCTTCTCTCTGGCACTCAAAACCAAATTCATGACTAGATCTCATGACTACCTCACACCCGTAACTCAAAATAAAGATCGATTGAGTAAGTTTTTGCTCAAACAACACCGTGAATCTCAATTCTAACCCTAGTCCTGATTTTCAGTCAAAGTAAGAAGCATTGAAGTAAATGTATTCTTTGAATTTGATAATAATAACCTGTTGTGCTTGAACCAAACCGGCTTAATCCCAAAGAGTCCTCTTAATTCTTGAAAAATTAAAAAGGACAATGACCAGAGAAGTGAACAAGTTAGTGTGCGACTGGGTAGGGATTTAACTTGTAAAAATCATGCAACGAACTGTTAAACTTAAGTTACGAGTTGTGATTAAAAAGCGGAGGAATGGGTAACTGCAAAACATGATAGATGCATGTCTGGGCTTGGGGAATTCTGAGAATCCAACACAAAATTAAAATCTCCTGCAAATTGAATCAAAAATAAGGCAGGGACATGCTTCACAAGCCTTCCTATGACTAATGGTTTCATACTATGACTCGTAAGATGGCTAGTTCAGACTGTCCCAATCCAAACTTGTAAAAATATCAAGGTACAAATCCTAATATTGCTCATGGTATCCTACTACGAGTCGTACCTGGCAATCATACCAAGAATCTAAAAAGGGTTAAGTCTAAAAGTGACAGTACGATCCTTCCTACAACTCGTGGAATCAACTTATGGGTTGTACCATGAGTCATGGAGAAATATAAAACATTTGTTTTCAAGGGTCATCCTCATACGACTCGTGGTACGCATCGTACCTTAGAGGCATAACATTGACCTGAGATATTACGAGTCGCAGTACGAATCGTACCTCCTACGTATGACCCATACTATAGACCCGTGATAAATTACAGAGAACGTTTTTCTTTCTTTCTTTTTCTCACATTTTGAATTTTAACCCTTTTTCTCCACAGGTACAATGGTGCAGAAACGAAAAGCACCCAAGGTAACTGCTCAGAAGGCATTGATTGATGAAACCTTTGAATCCAAACAAGCGGGAACACTGATGTGTTGTGAGTTTACAGCACTTTCGGAACTTAAAAATAAGAAAATAGCATGGACTTAGGTACGTTTATGTGGATATAAGGCACTTTTTCTTTGATCTCAGGGAAAATAAGTGTTGGAGCAAAGACGTGCAAAAGAAACCTGAAAATGCAGAAAATCAGCCAAAGTACCAGTCACGATACGATTCGTACCTTGATTATACGAGCTGTACTAAGAACCAAGATAAAGATCAGAAGGTTAAATATAGAAGAAGGCAACATACGACCCTCAGTACGAGTAGTACCAGGATGTTACGAGCAGTAGCTGGAGTCGTGGAAAACTTTAGAGAATTTGCATAAGGCAACCTCTTGGTACGGGTGGAACCCATAAGTCACAGTACTGATATACGATGTCACGACCCGAATCTAGACCCGGATCATAACATGGGACAAGGAGCCCCGAGAGACTCCAAGTCTACCCATGGCATGAACATTCATCTAACTTCATATCATTAAGAGGAATACTTAACATGATGATATAGAGGAAATATAAACAGAACATAACATAGCATGATAAGTGGAACGTACAAAATATATGACAGTTTAGTACTACAATTAGTCTGTAAGCCTCTATCATATAAGATGGGTTGATGGGAAAACACCCCCAACTAACCCGGTAAAACTAAAAGCAAAAACGGACAATCCTCAAAGAATGAGGAATCACCAAGAGGCTGGATGCTAAACTCTTAAATGGACTACTGATAGGGCTGGTCTTGAGAGTCGGGTCCTGTATCATGAAACGATACAACATAGAAAATATGCAGTTAGTACGTGGAATGTACCGAGTATGCAAGCTAAGTAAAATGGATATTTAAAATACATAAAAGCTCATAAATGATCATAAGAGTAGGAAAACATGCTCATAACATAAGTAACATATGATAACATGAGGCTCAAGGTTTTCAAAATATTCGTAATTCAATTGTAATCATAATCATAAGAGAAAACCTTTATTGAACATGATTTGATCCAATGTGCATAATCATAAACATCCATAAATCATGAGCAACAGTAGGAGATTCTTATAACCGACATACCCCATATGAGCACACATGGAGCCCGACCTAGGCGGGAGGGTGTTCGTACCTTGCCAAGGGTAGAACCATGAAGTGCGTGATATCACACATGAAAGGGCCCATTTAGGCAAGGGGACAGTTACAAAGGAGTCCCATCATGTCCTATAGTGGCACTAGTTCTGAGATTCAGGGCAAAACCTGGGCCCCGACCTACTCAGTGTTAAATACTACTCCCAAAATGTATATAGTGCTCATAGTATAATATGCATGAAATTCATGGGCTAGTTAAATCATGATAATCAGAAACGTGCTTGTAAATAAGTGAACTAGCCATGAGGGTAAGGGTTAAGGCCCGTGAGCCGGCCAAAAATATAATTAGTAAATCATGGGATTCATGCATACTTGTAGATCATGTATAGACTTTGTAAATCATAAATCCATAATGGGTATTTGAATAAATCCATATTATAACTCATAAATCATGATGGGTTTATGAATATCAACAATTAAGGTAAAGATCATAGCTCGGTTCATCATAGAACATGCATAATTAGGCATAATTTAGTGGAAATCAAATCAATAAATTTATTATCAAAATAGTTGTAGAATCTGATCACAATTCATAAAATATGATATAAAATCACGAAAGATAATAACCCATTGATAGATCATTAGAATTCCACAAGATATAAGTTAAAACCCCATAAGATTTTGAACAACTCTTAATGAATTAGGAGAGATTGGGCATGAGTGTGAACGAAAACACCCATTCATAACCCTACATACGTGTAAATGATTGATTTTTACCCTCCCTTAAATGCCCAAGAAGGAATTGTAGAAAATCTTGAAGGATTGGCTTGATCACCTCTTTAGTCTGTCACTCTTGCATGCATGAATATGAAGATGGCCTAAAATGAACCTAACCCCTTTAAAAGTCATAATTCATAACTCAAAATGACGTAGTTTAGTCGTTAAAAGATTATAAATTACGGAAAAGACCTTACTAAACTTGCAGCGAAATAACTATCAGGTGGTCCCAACGAGGGACCTAATGATTCGTTACCTTGGACCAGGACTCGTGGAGTCGTCCATGAAGTACACTGCTCAACAACTCTCCTAGGCTCATAACAGAAGACCTAACGACTCGTCGTCTGGTAACCACGACTCATGGTCAACATCTGTGAAGTGCACTGCCTCCCTTCCTTTCTTTTCTTACTCACCCACCCCACAACTGACCCAACGACTCGTGGGGCCTGACCATGTGGCGTGGTCATGACCATGGGGTCTCACTTCTTCAAGTTTCAATTTCATTCCCTGAGCCTCCCCATGAGTCACATCATGATTCATGGGGTCCTCACACGGGTCTCCTCACGACTCATTCTGTGTCTGGTGCTAAATTTTAGGTTTTTCTCTGTTTCAACTCCCGAATCTAATCCTTGGGCTTTCGGGGTATAACAATATTTACCCCTTGGAAACATTCGTCTGTGAATGTTGGAACACATACAGAAAAGCAGAGAAATGCAATCATTATATTTAAATACTGATCACTTAAGCCAGAAACTGATAGAATGACTATCTCCGATTCAAACTACATAGCTGGACTAAATTTACGAAAAATACACACATACATATACATAGAAGAAACTTGGACATATGAACTGAACATGAAAACTAAATAGGGTTTGAGAGAAAAACTGATACCTCAGGTTGAAACTGAGCCGGTAGAGAATAAATGTGGGTATCTAGCCATCATATCCGCTTCAGCTTCCTACGTAGCTCCTTCAACATGTTGATTCATCCATAACACCTTAACTGAAACTACTTCTTTGTTCCTTAGCCTTCGAAATTTACGATCCAGTATTTCTACCGGAACTTCCTCATAACTAAGACTTTCTTTTACACCAACACTGTCCACCGAGACGACTTGAGCTGGGTCACCCAAACATTTCTTCAAGAGCGACATATGGAATACAGGATGCACAGAAGTTAATTCTAAGGGCAAATCCAATTCATATTCCACCTTGCCCATACGTCTCACGATCCTATATGGGCCGACATAGCGGGGACTAAGTTTCCCCTTCTTTCTGAACCTCATCACTCCCTTCATGGGAGACACCTTCAGAAATACCCAATCATCGACTTCAAATTCTAATTCTCTCCTCCTCACGTCAGCATAAAACTTTTGGCGACTCTAGGAAGTTTTCAACCTGTCCCATATCAACTGAATCTTCTCTAAAGCCTCATGAACTGAATATGGTCCTATCATCGCCGCTTCACCAAGCTTAAACCATCCAATGGGCGACCTACACCTCGCCCATAGAGAACCTTGAATGGTGCCATCTGGATACTGGAATGATAGCTGTTATCGTATGCAAATTTGGTAAGAGGAAAATGCTCATCCCAGCTACCTTTGAATTCAATCACGCATGCTCTCAAAATTTCGTTGAGGGTCTAAATTGTCTACTCTACTTCACCATCCATCTGCGGGTGAAATGTTGTGTTTAGTTTAACCTGTGTACCCAATCCTTTTTTAAACGACTTCTAAAATTTAGAGGTGAATTGAGTACCTTTGCCTGAAATGATTGATAAGGGCACTCCCTGCAATCGAACTAGCTCCCAGATATATAGTTTGGCATAATCCTCCGCCAAATTCGTGGTTTTTACCGGTAGAAAATAAGCGGCCTTGGTCAACCTGTCTACCACAACCCAAATGGAGTCATATTGCCGGTGTGTGCGACGCAAACCTGTGATGAATTCCATATTGGTTTCTTCCCACTTCCAAGTAGGAATACTGATATCTAGAAGCATACCTCCCGGCCTCTGATGCTCAACCTTTACTTGCTAACAGTTCGGGCACTTTGCTACAAATTTTGTGATATCCTTCTTCATGCAAATCCACCAATAGAGTTCCTGTAAGTCACGGTACATCTTGGTGGCACCTGGATGGATAGAATACCTGGACCCATGAGCCCATGCAACATACTGATCCTTAAATCATCAACATCCAGAACACATAGGCGAACTTGGTATTGAAGCACACCATCTCCCCCTTTGGAGAAGACCTCGACCTTCTGATTTTGCATGGCTTCCTTTAACTTTATTAAAATCAGGTCCTCATCTTGCCTAGCTTTCACATTATTCACCAAGGACGATTCTGCTCCGTTCTAAACCACAACACCGCCATCGGCCGAGTCAATCAACCTAACTCCCAACCTTGAGAGTCAATGCACATCCTTCACCAACTCCTTCTTCCTCTCTTCCACATGGGACACACTCTCCATAGAGAGCCTACTAAGTGCATCCGCTACCACATTGGCCTTACCTGGATGGTAAAGCATACTCATATCATAGTCCTTGAGTAGCTCCAATAACCTCCTTTGCCGAAGATTGAGATCCTTCTGGGTAAACACATATTGTAAGCTTTTATAGTCTATAAACACATCCACGTGGACCCCATAAAAATAATCTTGCCATATCTTCAATGTGAATACCATCACGGCCAACTCAAGATCATGGGTCGGGTAATTCTTCTCGTGTACTTTTAGCTGTCTAGAGGCATATGCTATAACCTTCCCGTGATACATCAACACACACCCCTGTCCGATCCTTGAAGAATTACAATACACCACAAACCCATCAGTACCCTCGGGTAGGGTCAACACCGGTGCTGAGGTAAGTCGAGTCTTCAACTCTTGGAAGCTCTTCTCACAAGCCTCCGACCATTGGAATTTTACCTTCTTCTTAGTCAATTTGGTCAAAGGTGCTTCTATGGATGAGAAACCCTCAACAAATCTCTGATAGTAGCCAGCTAAACCCAAGAAACTCTGAATATCTGAAGGATTCACCGGTCTAGGCCAATTCTTCACCGCCTCTATTTTTTGAGAATCCACCTTTATGCCCTCACCTGATACTACATGTCCCAAAAACACTACAGAGTTCAAACAAAACTCACACTCGCTAAATTTGGCATATAGTTTGCGATCCTTGAGAGTCTGAAGCACTATTCTCAAATTAGCGGCATGTTCCTCTTCGCTCCTAGAGTATATCAGGATGTCATCAACAAACACAATCACAAACATATCCAAGTATGGCTTGAACAGCCTGTTCATCAAGTCCATAAAAGCTACAGGAGCATTTGTTGGTCAAAAATACATAACTACAAACTCATAATGGCCATATTACATCCTGAAGGCTGTCTTTGGGATATCGCTCTCCTGAACTCTGAGCTGATGATACCCGGACCTGAGGTCTATCTTCGAGAAGCACTTGGCACCCTAAAGTTTGTCAAATAAATCATCAATCTTGGGTAGAGGATACCTGTTCTTGATAGTTACTTCGCTCAATTGTCGATAATCAATACACATGCGAAGAGAACCATTTTTCTTTCGAACAAAGAGAATTGGTGCACCCCATGGGGACTTGCTCGGTCTAATGAAACCCTTATCTAACAGGTCCTTAAACTATTATTTCAACTCCTTTATCTTGGATAGAACCATTTTGTAAGGAGGAATCGATATAGGCTGCGTGTCTGGGAGAAGTTCAATACCAAAATCAATCTCTCACTCGGGAGGGATTCCCAGTAAATCATCTAGGAAGACCTTTGGATACTCACGTACTACTGGAACTGATTGGATGGTCGGGGTCTCAGACTCAACATCCTTAACCCTAACTATATGGTACACACAACCTTTGGAAATCATCTTCTTGGCCTTAATATAGGAAATAAAAGGACCTACAGGCACGACCGAACTACCCTTCCACTCCATGACTGACTCACCCGGAAAGTAGAACTCCACCGCACGGGTTCTACAATTAACGGAAGCATAACATGCATACAACCAATCCATGTCAAGAATAATATCAAAGTAAGTCATGGCCAACTCTACAAGGTTTTCGGAGTTGAATTTATGTAATATAGTGATCGGGTATCTTCTATACACCCGCCTAGCTACAACCGAATCACCAACAGGAGTAGAAACTGAAAATGGTTCTAACAGAGTCTCGGGACTAACTCCAAAGTTACTAGCAATATAAGGTGTTACAAAATACAAGGTATCCCCTAGATCTAACAAAGACTAAGAATTAAGGTAAAACACTCGTAACATACTAATAACCATATCCGATGAAGTCTCCTGCTCCTGACGGGTCGCAAGGGCATAGAACCTGTTCTAGCGCTGATCACTAACTGAACTACTCGAGGCACCCTACTGAGAGGGACGTGTTGCTGGAGTGGATGAACTAGAGACTGACATACAGGCTCCGCCGCCGCTTTATCTGGATGAAGGATAATCCCTGAGTCTGTGTCCAGGTTTGCCACACTCGAAATAAACGTATGAGCCTACTAGGAACCTCCCTGGGTGATTCTTGTCGCACCTTGCACAAGGTGGAAAAGTACGCTCTATCTTCATGCTACCCCGACCCCTTGAATCTGAATCCCTTATCCTCCAATCCCCTCATGATCTAGATGGCGTACTCGTTGATGATAGTGCTGGAGCAACAGACCTGTGAAGAGGCCACTAGCGCTGTCCACCCCTCAATCTAGGCTGAGAAATCCAATAATTGTCTATCCTGGACATCTTCGCCTCTCTCTGTGTCACGCCCCAAAACTGGGGTAGGGCGCAACTGGCACTCAACTCATGATTAATTCAGAAGCTAGCTATATGACATCTGTAACTGTAACACTTAGGCCATCCAAGCCACCAGTTACAGTAAACTGAAGAATAAACTAGATCCATAAGGTCTTAACAATATGGGGTAAACAATCTAAATGCAACCAAAGAAATTAGAGTGCCAAAACAAGCAACAATAAGCTGACGAGGCCACAAACTGAATAACACTGCACACTAAGTCCACAAAGCCTCTAAAGAGTAAACTAACTGATGGTCGGAACAGGGCTCCGACCTACCCATAACTACATCTCAAAACTCAAGCATAAATAACTAAGCCCTAGCTCCAGGAAGAAAGGAGCATACCAACCTTTTGTTGCTCTCACAAACTGCTACTCAACCGGCCATCCTGACCTCTACCTGCACCTGCGGAATGAATGCAGGTCCCGAAGAAACGGGACGTCAGTACTAATGAAATGTACTGGTATGTAAGGCTGAAACTGTAACCATGAGATAACAATCCTATAATAACTGACTTAGCACATAAACATATAAA